>JAADXK010000038.1:0-61132 GCA_023337805.1 Globisporangium barbulae | reverse complement strand
TGTGGGTCTATACTTGTGGCCGCATACACAAGGATTCAACTTGGCGTTTTGTTGGTTCTGTGCATCCGTTTTTAGTCAAAAGAACGGCATTCGAACCGTATTTCTATGGTTTAGTTGACTCTGTGACCTTGCCTGCATCCGCTCAGTCTGGTTAAACTGATGCATAAAAAACGTGTGGGTCCATATTTATGGCCAGCACTGTAAGAATGTTGGTCTGATCGAGAACTTCATCAGTTAAATAGGAATATAATTTTATGGAGGTCTTGATATTTTGAAGGACAATTGTAGATATTATTTTTTGCGGGATTTTTCCTCAATTGAAATTGGGAAAGCAAAAATGGACGCCCCGATCGACGACGACACGAAGCGCACGGTGCAGAAGATCCCGCTGCTCGCGACGCGCGCCGGCCCGCGCGACGGTGAGAACTGGACCAAGCGCCTCAAGGAGGAGTACCTCGCGCTCATCCAGGTGCGCTTCTCGCTCTCTCCTTCTTTCTTTCTTTCTTCTAGCTCTCTCTGCGGACGGCCGCGTGCGTCCGTCCAAGCCCCGCGTACGTAGTAGCTCTTGGCGCATATGAGACTAATCATGACTGTGCATGTGCATCGGGTGTGTCAATGCAGTATGTCAAGATGAACAAGGAGGCCGACAACGACTGGTTCACGATCGAGTCCAATAAGTCCGGCACGAGGTGCGTATCGATCGTTGCATGGCGTGAAGCAGTGGCGTGGCGAATGTGGCTCTTTGTTGTTGTTTTGTATCCAATCGCTGATACTAATGGCTGGTATCAAATGCGTGTTGCTGCTACACAGATGGACGGGCAAGTGCTGGTCGTTCTACAACGGTCTGCGCTACGAGTTCGACCTCGAGTTCGAGGTATCAGACCCCCATATACAGAGCTGACACTTGTCCTTCATTTGATACTAAAATGCATTGCACCTCTGGCTTGGTACCAAATGCAGATCCCAGCGACCTACCCAGTGTCGAACCCGGAGCTGTGCATCCCAGAGCTCGAGGGCAAGACGTCCAAGATGTACAGGTGCGGACACGGACTGCTTAGTTGCCTACAGTTGATACGTAAGTATCAACAAGTAAAGTATCAAAAAACCCACGCTCTCTATGTCGTATTACAGAGGCGGCAAGATCTGCTTGACGATCCACTTCGCGCCGCTCTGGCAGAAGAACGTGCCTCGCTTCGGCATCGCGCACGCGCTCGCCCTCGGCGTACGTTCTGCAGCTCTTCTATCGACATCTAGGTCCTTATCCAGTTGACTAATTCACTGGCTGACTGGTGCTTGCTGTGGACAGCTCGCGCCGTGGCTCGCTGCCGAAGTCCCGGACCTCGTCGAGCGCGGCATCATCACGCCAGTCTAAGCGAAACAGCCGCCGGCTTGATACGAGGTGCTGGGATGCTTCTGAAGTCCAGGAACAACCTTCCGAAGCACGTGCTCAAAGACGCGCTCAAATATCGTTTGCAATTTGTTTCTTGAGAGCTCTTGGGGCGTTTGTGATGGTTTTGCTTAGCTTGATGGAATTTCGTGTGCTTGATTGACTTACTCATATACTTTCTTAGGGGGCTGTAGCGGTTAGTAAATAGAATAAGGGTGAGTGGGATCTGGCTGGTTGGCTAGTTGGGTTGAGGGTGGCAGACAGTCGCCAATTGCTCTAATGCCACGTGAGAAGGCCACTTCCGTCGGAGGCACGGCGCACGACTGACTGGCGAAGAGCTACGGCAGCAGAGACAGCAGGCGGTGAGGCGACATCAACGTGGGCGAGAGCATGGACATGGGCATCGGCAATGCCATGGGACTCGGCGCCGCCGACAGCGTCTCGTCGTGCGAGTGCGCGCTCCCGCTGCTGCTCGGGGTGCTGCTGGCGCTGCTGGGGCCGCTCTTGGTGTGCGCGCAGCAGAAGCCGGAGCGCTGTGCCCACTTGGGGCATCCGTAGAAGTCGCAGCGCTTGCCGCCGCCGTGGGACCGGCAGAGGCGGTTCTGGTGCGCGTTCTTGGTGCAGCCCGTGATGTTGCACTGGCGGCCGCCGCCGTGGGACTTGCACAGGCCTCGCGTCTGCGCAAACTTGGCGCAGCCGTCCTTCTTGCACCGCGAGCCGCCGCCGTGCTCGGGGCACTTGCCTCGACTCAGCGCCGACTTGTGGCAGCCCGCGATGTTGCACACCTTGCCGCTATGGCGGTTGCAGAACCCGGCCGAGCGGCGCAGGTTCGGGCAGTCTGGGTACGAGCACCGGAGCTGCTTCTTCTCGAGGCTGTTGCTGTTGTTGGCATCGGCGCCAGGTGCTGATAATGATGCTGAGTTGCTGTTGCTGTTCTTGCTGCTGTTTGGGTTCTTTTTGTTCTTCTTCAGAGGCGGCATCGTGAGCATCGGGAGTGGCGGAGGCGGGAGGCAGGACGTGATGGAGAACGGAGCTTTTAAGGCTGTTGGCTGCTGCTGTTGTTGCTGAATCTGGTGGTGCTGCTGGTGCTGATGTTGCTGGTGCTTAGAGTCGTGCATCTCGGACTCGAGCTCAGCCGACACGGCGTCGTGGAAGAATGGTCGAGGCAGCTGGGCGAACTCCTGGATGAACACGCGCGGCGGTGAGATGATCGAGTTGATGATCGACGACGGAGGCATCTGCATCTGGTGCTGCTGGGAGAGCGGACTCGGGCTTGGGAACATGGAGAAGTTGCGGTTCAGGAGCGACGGCGTGCTTCGCAGCAGCGTGCTGCTGCTGAGAGGGGTGTTGCTGCTGCTGTCGAAGCAAATCTGCGGGATCGAGATCTCGACGTGGTGGTGGTGGTGGTTGAAGTGGTTGCGCTTCGTCAGCGACGGGGTCGACGACAGCGGCTTGGACGGCGTCAGCGCGAAGTGACGTGGAGACGAGAAGTCGCCATCAAGCAGCAGCTCGCGTAGGATGTCGTTCTCTTCGCTGGAGCACTGCGGCAGGCGACGCTGGTGCTGCTGTTGCTGCTGCGACTGCTGCTCGGCCTCGACGTACCCATTGGCGAAGAACATGGTGGAGATGATGCGAGGGTTTCTAGACTGTAACGCAGCGCGCACAGAATGGTCAATTCAGACACTTCACGGCGCTCGGTGCTGGGCTAGAACCACTTGATACGGGAACAAGGAGAGAGGGGAAGCTTAGCCACGCGCAGCGAAAGTAGAAGAGTGACTGACAGAGCACTGGGATTTTGCACCGAGCGCCTGCCATGTCTACGACCGACTCACCTTCTCGAGCCTGTAGCAGAAAACGAGCCAAAAAGCCTCGCAGCAACGGCACGAAACGACCCAACTGGTCATAGAGAGTTCTGCCATTTTCCACGAAGCCGTTGAGGAACCTCTCGAGAGAAGGCACTAAAAATACGCCTCTCAACTGCTCTCATGGCTCCAACAGCTCCCACGACTTCAGCACCGACAGGCTTGATCACCCAGCAGTATCCTAATGGATGGGTACACGGGTACGCGTTTCTCGAGTCGTTTCCTGCGATATAAATGGGAACAGATACATCAAGCGCATCGAAAAAACCGATTCCAAGAAGCATTGAACCTGCTTGAACCTGCTTTCTCCATTTGATCACAGCGTCGTGATGGATTGCGCTTCGCCCGTGACACGCATGGCAGATTCAGCGAGCTTCTTCTATTGGCCTACACACAAAAACACAGTCAGCGTGAAAACGGTTTTCAACTCATGCTCGCATGCTCATCATCGATCCTTGATTTTGCGTTGTTGCTGGTGCCAGAAGAACTCCACAGCGGCAGCATACCGTATCCCAGTACGATTGCGTACACAAAAACCTGCGCACAGTCGCTTTCCGACGACTACGAAGATGCGACTGCGAGGCGCAACGATGGCTTCATACGTTCACAGGTTAGATCTATCATGACAAAGACGGCGACGATGGCTTCTTGGCCGCTCGAATCAGGCTCAGCTGCTCAAACTTGAGCGGCACTTTGCACAGCGGGCAGGACGTGAATCCGTCCTTCTCCATCTGCACAACAAAAACAATGTAGAAATTGGTTTTAGTGAGATCGAATGCACCTCTCACACCAGCAACAACAGGTCCCACATACAGCTTACCTTTTTCCAGCAGTCCATGCAGCAGATGTGCCCGCATTGCGCGGCGTACGCCTTCCGCGTGATTTCGTAGCACACCACGCACTGAGGATCTTTCACGACAGCAGCAGTGGGCATCGCGGTTTCTTGCTGCTTGCGTCGCCTCTTCTGCTGGATCCGGTCGAAGAAAGTCGCCATGCTGGAGTTGCGAGGACCCGCGGTGCTTGTGTCAGGATTCTCATCATCATCACCACCATTTTCGGATGCTGCAATCAAAGAGAGATCGAGTGGGAGACCAAGCGACTTGACTTTCTCAACAAATCGATCACTGATCGCTCCTTTCAGCACGTTTGGCATCAAGTTGAGCAGGTCCTTGCACTCCGGCGCTTGGAGCAGATCGCAAATGGAGCTCAGCGTGTTGTCAATGTCGATTCCGGTATGAAGCTGTCGAATAAACCCGTACAGCTTGGACACATCAGGTTCGGCGAGCGCGCTTCTCGCGACCGAAGGGAAGACAGACACGAAGATGTCGTCCTTTGATGCTTTGGTGTCGAGATCTGCGCAGCCCTGGGCTGTGGCAAAGTTTCTCTTTGCGACACTCCACGAATTTGCCTGGCCCACTGCTGCTGGTCGGCTCTCTGTACTCAGACTTGCTGAGCTTTGTACTGCTGCTGGATGGGCTTTCGGAGGTACAAACGGTCGCGAAATCGAAGAGGTCGATTCGACCATCGCTGACTTTGTCGAGAAAAGCGCTCCAAGGGTCTGCTTTCTTTGCACGGGTGGAATAGATATCCGGGTTGGGATAGCGATTCTGGGTCGACTAGACTCTGCTACCATACCTGGGAAAGCAAAGAAAACGAAGTTAGCATGACATTGGTGTGACATATGGTGTTGCTGACGTTACACCTGCTCACTGCACCTGCTCGCTGTGCGTTGGTTTCTGGCTGTCGAAAAAGCTCTGGGTTCACGTACGACTGGCCATCTCCAATTGCAGTCGAACCATTTGAGTAGCCTCCAATGTCCTGGGCTTGGCTGCCTTGGCTCGAGTCTTGAGTCGAAAAGGATGCATTCGTCAAAACGCTTCTCTTTGACAGCCCTATGGACTTTGGCTGAGCTGCAATTGCTTTCTGGACAATCTGTGGTGGCGGAGCATTCACCTTGTTGCTCTTGAAGAATCTCGTGAGCCCGATGTGTGCCTCGCCTACCATATAGCCGCAGCACGTGAGGACAAGTAAATGGCAGCTAGTTCAGCAGTAGATCTGGGTAAAACGTACCGTAGCTTCTGCATGTAAAGCAGTAAGGTTGCAGCCACTTCGACAGGCACTTTTGCTGCTGCTGGAGCGCAAAGCGTTCATCCAGCAGGATGATCGCCCCGTAATCATGACGATGTCGAATGACTCGCCCAATCGCTTGGTTGACAGCTCGGGATGCTTGCTGGATGTACCAATGATTTCCGGTCAGTTTCTGTTCCAGGCATTGCCAAACAATACGTTAGAGCTCCCGCCAGCAACCACACGAATTTGGTTTGATGAAGCGCAACGCACAGGCTCTCCGGGTGGCACAACCACTTCGTCCAAGATGCTCTTCTTCAAGACGATCTTTGGATCTTTCGTTGGTGGAAATGGAAGTCCAGTGATCACCACAGCTCGCCCTTTGTCGTTCGAAAAATCGATTCCTTCGCTGACCTAGTGGCATCGACATATTCGACAAGTCAGTAGTGCACATGTGCTGAAGACACAGCACAAGGTCGCACTGGAAACGAACGCAGAAGCCACCATACCTTTCCACGACAGACTGCGAAGAAAACCGCGCCGTTGGTATTGGTCCTGATCGTCTCGTGATACTCGTCGACGACTTCTTTGAAGTCCAGACGCGCGCGTGGCTCGACGAAGACCTGCTTCTGCTGCACGATGCGATCCCAGATGGACGAGCTCGCGTCACTCTGCGTCGGCCGTTGCCACCTTGCGATGCTGTCTTCCAAGATCGTGTACGACGGGAAGAACACCAGCAAGCCGCTCGGAACCAGGCGCGTAAAGTTTACGATCGTGTTCCCAAGCTCCAGCAAGTACTCGTCGGTCGAGCGAAAGTTGTAGCTCGAGTTCAGGCGCTTCCCAGTCACCCCAGTTCCCACAACGCCCACCCACACCTGGTTGGCATCAATCACGTGGCTGTTTTCCAGTCGCACTGGAAACTCAATGCCGAGTTCTTTGATCGTCGTCTCCAGCGGAGAAAGCGTACCACTGTTATGAAGGCAGATATCAACAATGTGTAAGATTTAAATCATGCGGAAAAAGAAGCAGCTCAAGTGTGCCGAACTGGAATCAGACACCACGCATTACCTTGTCAGGATAACGTTATAGACATTGTTGGCACAGATTTCGTTGAACGAGACGCCTGGGTGGAAACACCAATAGTTGAACACTCGTGTTGTCGACTTGTTCTTGCGCACCGAGTTGAATAGGCGAGGTGCATTCGGTCCCCTTCACATTACACACACATAGCCACATCGCAGAGAAATTAGCGAAACAACTCGTCACATCCCCAAAGTGACAGCATCGAATGCATGGATGACGCACCTCTCTTGCACTTCTTGGATGTGAACTCTGTAGTTTTTCGCAGACTGAGCAAAGCAAGTGACAAGAGCGTCAGCAGACTGATTAAAACCCGTAGAGACCAGTCCACGCACAATGCAGTACTACCTTTACGTGCTGCTCCTTGTTGCGGAAGATTGTGCCCATGAACGACAGCAGCGCGTCCAGCTTTGACGCGGCTCCTTGATTCTTTCCGCTTTCGTTCGCATGCTCGATGATCTCTTCAATCATACTCAGGACGAGTGGGCACGTGTCGAAGTTCACATTGAACTGCTGAAAGAACTCGAAGATGAACTCTCCAGGCTGTAGAACCACAAAAGCAGCAATAACATAGTTGATCTCCTAGATTGCGCTCAATGACTCTTAATAAGGCTGCCAAAGCGGTACGAACCTTGGTGAAGCCGCCAGTCGAGGAAAGCGGGAAGCTATTCAGTCCCTTGTCGATCTCGAGAAGTAGTGCTTTTAGGGTCTCTGCTGACTAGAGTCACAAGACAACACAGATGAGATGATTGCAAAGCTTGTCGCTACGTGATCAGTCCAAACATATTGGGATATTTTGTTTGCATATAGCGTACCTCAGCTGACAAATTACTGCTCGCACTCAGCACAATGCGGTTCTCAAAGAGCGCCTGAATGAACTGCTGAACCTCGGCCACGCAGCCTGCAATGTCGGTGGACGAGAGAGCGTGCGACGCGGCATCACTAGCAATCGACTCCTATTAGGGTTGCGAAACATACAACAAGGATGAGAAAATGAGTACGTCGTGTCTCCTATGGCTTCTGAGCTAGCTGGTGCAGTTTGCAGTAGAGTACGTACCACATTGTGGGCTTCATCGAAGATTAGAATGGAGTTTTCGATCGAGATGCCAATGGAGCGGCGGGAGAGCGGGTCGATGAGGTAGTTGTACGGGACGAAGATGATGTCGGCGTCCGGCAGAATGTTGCGACTCAGGAAGAACGGGCAAATCTACAGTTGAGACCAACATTTGCATACCAAACGTTAGTACTCATTCCAGCATGCTCGCAATGGCAGAGTTCCACAATGCACCTCTTTCTCCTTCATAGTCTCGACGAGCTCTTCGATGTCCAGGATCGGAATGTTCTGCTTGGTATTGCGTCGCGTGGCATTGTCAAAGCCTCGCTTGTACACGCAGCTACACGGCGAAGCGGTGAGAAAGGATGTTAGCATTCAACATAACAACATAGAAACCGCGGCATTCGTTACCTTTTCCGCTTGACAGCATCGCGACATGCAAAGTTCTGCTTCGTGCCGCGCATCTGCGAGATCTTCTCGTTCACGCACAGATGCTCGCGCGAGCCTAGCACTGCGACGCGCGGGCTGTATGACGTGTTGCGCAGCTCGTGGATGACCTGCTTGAGCTGCGAGTGCGTGCGCGACGAGTAGATGATGCGCGGGATGAGGTCGCGCTCCGCCGCCTCTTTCTCTTCGTCACTGCCACTGTCGTAGCCTTCATACGCGAGTCTATTTGACGCCAACGAGCCTGCATTGCGTCGGTTGAACATGGTGTTGTTCTTGACAGTGCCATTCGTGCTATTCGCGCCGCCATTCGCCTTCAGGTTCTTCTTAAAGTGTTTTCGCCACGCCAGTGTCGCACACAGTAAACACAGCGTCTACGCACATACAACCAGCATATCATACACACCAGAGTGGTGTGAGACACGTACTCTTATATACACAGCAGTTGCAATGGCAAGTGCAATGCGCGCGTGCATGTGCTCACAAAGACGTCAAAAAGGAAACCCACCTTGCCCGTGCCAGTGGGGCTCTCGAGGATCGCGTTCTGCTTTGAAGAGAGCGAGAGGATGACCTTCTCCATGTAAATGAGCTGTGAGTCATACGGCGGGAACGGGAACTCCACGGAGATGCCGCAGATCTCGAGCTGCACGCCCATGGCCACGTCCGCTCGCCTCCCTCTGGCTCTGGTGATGAAGGCAATCGTCTGTCTGCCATTTCTTGCACTTGTCTTCCAAGTGTTGGCACCGTTTCCTGAGATAGTGTGGATCACTCGAATTTGCATCAATTTCATCTATTAACGTTTTATGACCACCTCAAACACTGTTTATGGGCCAGCACACGAAACTAGGACGAGATGCTTGTGTTGCCTGTCTGAGAAGCAGCAACTCCTGAAGAAAGCAAGCTCATGGGGTCCGCGAAGCTCGTCGTCGCGCTCTACCGGTCACTCGTGCGCAGCGCCAAGGTTCTGGATGCACACAAGGAATTCAAGGTGAGTCGTACATCAAGTCTCTTGTTGTAGTGCTGCGCTCACCAGTTGGTTATATCATTGCGTGCGCATATCAAGAGCAACTGCAACGCTAACGGCGTCTTCAATCTCATCTGATCGCTTTTGCAGGCGCTGCTCCCGCGCGAAGTGATCTGGAACGCCGGCAAGAGCAAGTGCGACTTCTTCACGACCGATGCGTCTTGCGTGGACACGTTGCGCCGCGAGTTTCGCGCGCCGAGAAGCTCCGCGCAAGAGGTGGACGCCGCGGTGGACGAAGCGTTTGTGATCAACAAGGCGATCGCCGAGCGTGTACATCTGCTGTACGCAGACGAGCACGACCGGGAGTTGCTCGATCTATCTGGTCTACAGGATGCAATCAGCTTTGACGAAAAGTACGAGGAGCTCAAGAAGAGTCAGCATTCTACCGAACAGAGCAAGGCGCTCGACGATGCACTGGAGCTGATCCGAAGCGCGTCCGATGTGCTCAAGAACGACGACATGAGCGCGGACGACAAGGCGCGTATCGCGAAGACGTACTACACACAGTCGATCAAGCTCTTCCCGACTGCCGATGCGCACGCGTACCTCGGCTGGCACTTGTATCTGGATGGCGAGCTCGAGAAAGCCTCGGTGGAGTGCGAGCGCGCGATTGAGTTGGACCCGAGCTTCGGGAACGCGTACAACGACCTCGGCCTCATCCGCGTGCAGCAGGGCTACGATGAAGAGGCTGTGGAGCTCTTCTCGCAGGCCAAGCGCGCGTCGCGCTACGATGTGCGCCACTTCCCGAGCCTGAACCTCGCGGCGCTGCACCTGGAGAAAGACCGGATCAAGCCAGCGCTGCACGAGTACATTGAGGCACTGCGCTGGATGCAGCCCGACGAGTCCGTGGCGATCCGCAACACCGTCACAGACATTGGCACGTTCATCGTGACCATCGCCGAGAAGCTCCGTTCAGCGGCCTAAGTCGCAAAGGGCAGTGACTACTGTAGGTACTGCTGTCCAAAAGAATTGCGTTTTGTCGTTTCTAACAAAAACCGAGCAAGAAGCCGTTCATTATGCTATTGCTATCAGCGAACGTGAGGTGACGGGTGCTCTGCATGCTGGCGCTTGCGTCGCCACTGGCGCCCCGACCGCACCGTCGCGGCTTTGAGCGCATCCGCCGCTTTCCAGAACGCTCGGCGGTCGCCTGTTTCGTACGCGACGACCACTTCATAGTCCGTTGGACTGGACGTCGTTTCAGCATCACTGCTGCTGCTTGCGTGCAAGATCTCAATGCGGCCCTGGAAAGCGCCGTCTTGGGCTGCGTCGTTACCAGCACCCTGCATACGGAAGAAGGCGTACAGGTCGCTGGAAGACTTCATCTCGTCTTTGTCGTTCTCTGCGTCTTCGTTTCCATCACCGTTCTCGTTCTCGTCACCAGCAATGGTGATCAGTGGATTCCCATCGGCAAACTCGTGGACTCGATTGACAACCTCAGCGAGAGACGAGCATCCGTTGCTCGCTACCGGATCTTTTCATCAAAACAACAAAGTGTCAGTGGCTCGCATATCAAGCCAACACGAGAGGACGCTGGTCGATAATAGCGCACCTAGGCTGCTGCTGTCGCTTGCACCTGGGACTGTGAACTCCAGCTCTTGCCGCCGATGCGCTTCCTTTCGCTTGCCCAGCACCTTGCTCTGTGTCACCACCCACCATAATACACAAACACCAAGTCAGTCCTCACAACAGTCAGCACACAAAGGCTACACCCACATTACATAATCTCGCACCTCTGTGCTATCTGAGCCCACGAGATCCGTCGCAAAAGTCCAGGCGATACCCCATCGCTTCGTCCGTCCCTGGAAGAACTCGGTCGTGCGCGAGTGCGGCACCTGCTTTTCTCGCAGCACCTTGAGGATCTTGCGGATCGTCGCCTTTCGGCCGATCATCGACGTGTACCAGAGCACTCGGGTCTTCAGCACCAGACTGTCATCGATCATGCTGGTGATGAACGCGACCTCGCCGCCTGGACACGCCATCTCGCTGCTCGAGCCCATGCAGCACGTCTCGGGGTTCGTATCCGCCTCGCTCATGTCCTCAAAGAACGGCGGGTTGCACATGGAGAAGTGGAACATGGTGTCCTCTTTCTCCTCGTGGGCCAGTGGCTCCAGCAAAAGCCTGTTGGTCTCCACTTTCCTCACGAGAATCTGGTGCTCGAGCGCATTGCGAGTCACATTCGCCCGTGCCGATGCAAAGGACTCGGCGTCGATCTCCGTCGCGATGAAGTTCCAACTGTTCAAGCGCACGCCCAGCAGCGCGTAGATGCAGCTCGCGCCCGTGCCAATATCGATCCCACGAACTGGCTCACGACGCTCCTCACTGGGACTGCTGGTGGTGTTGCTGGACTCACTCGCTGGAAATGGGTTCACGTTCACCTGTAGTAGCAGATCTTCGATCCAGTGGAGATAGTTCAGGCGGTTCGGGAGCTACTGCCATGTATTAGATATATACACATAGATCAGCTAGTCAGGTTGATTGAGTGGCAGTCAATGCGCATATTGTGTTTCACACACGCACCGGTGGACACAGGCGGTTGATCGGTATGGCCCACTGGAGCTGAAAGTCATGCAGCAGCAGCGTCTTCGTGAGCTCGCGCACCGCGAACGGGTCGTCCCATGCGAGCGACGCCGTGTGCTTCTCGTTGTTCACATTGCGCACACTGCTGACACACAATGGACGATCAGGTCGAATTATTGCTCACGTCACATACAGAGAAGCCAAATAGTACGCACTACTGCTTAAAGGATGGGTAGAGCTCCGCAAGGGTGAAGAAGTCGGGCGGTGCGTGCTTGTATCGGTTGCGTGCGTGGAGCTGCGCGCCCAGATGCGGCGTTGGCCTCCGCTTCTCGCCGCGCATGTCGCTTTTGCTTTTGATCATCACAGCATGTCACTATTTTGAACCAGAAGATGTCGCTTTCAAGCTGGGGTCGAACACGAGCAGGTCATTATTCCGAGTCCCGCTGCGTCCCGCTAATGCAGGGCTTTGCACCTATCGTCTACCTCGTCTGTCTCGCATCGATGGCATCTTTGGTCGTCCAGCTGGAGTGGACACCTGTCGAGTTTGCTGTTGGCTTGACGTTAGCAGATCCCCACCACCACTTTCCACCGCCTGCCTGACAAACTTGATCGCCACACTCGTCGCATCGATGCGCTCGCGCATGGACGCCATTGCGGCCTCACGCAGCAGCGCGCGCACGTCGCCAGCAGATTTGCCGCCCGTGTGCTTCGCTACGTACGCTGCGACCGCGTGCGCGTCACTAAGTGACGGGTCTTGCGCGTAGTCGAGCGGGATCTTCTCGAGCGTGTCCATCACGATCTGCTCGCGCGCCTTCTCGTCGGGAAACTCCACGTGGATGTGCACATCAAAGCGTCTATAGAGCATCATCATCCACAACAACAACACACACAGCAAGCATCTCAGTCAGCCTGCCAAGTCTCTCAATGGTGACGATTGTCACAATGTTGCGAAGGCAACGTACCCTGGACGCAGGATGGACGGGTCGAGCAGCTCTTTTCTGGTCGTGGACGCCAGGATGACTACGTGCTGCTTGAGAAACGCGTCACGAGCTTCCGTGCCCTCCAGACTCTGTTGTATTTTCGTCGGACTCGTGTTGAAGCCGTCCATCTCGACCAACAACATGCTCAGCATGCGGTCGAACGTCTGCTCCGTGCTGTTGTCAAAGCCGCGGACTGGTGCGATGCTCTCGATCTGATCAAAGTACAGCACGCACGGCGCAGCGTTCCTAGCGGTAGCGAATAGCTCGCGCAGCGCTTTCTCCGTGTCGCCGACCACTTTCGTGAGCAGATCCGTGCAGTTGACAGCCACGAAGGACGCGAGTCCGCGCCGCTGCACTTCCTCTGCGATCGCGTTCGCGAGATGGCTCTTGCCCGAGCCCGGGGCGCCGGTCAGCAGGATGCCCTTGGGAGGTACGGTGCCAAAAGACAGGAAGCGGCTGCAATCCTCCAGCGGCTCGAGCAGCGACACTGTGATCGTCTGGAGTGCTGTCTCCAGGCCGTAGACGCTCGGGAATGGCTTGTATGAATCAGAAGGTGACGACGAGCTGTCGCTTGGCTGCCGAAGCGAGGTGCTCGCTGGCTGCTTCTCTCGCTGAGAGACGTGGTGCGTCTGGAGAACGGATGGGTACGTGGTCGCCAGTGCTTCTTCAAAGTGCTGTGGCTGGACAGAAACACTCACGTTACCACCTCTAGCTGATGACACAGTGCTGTTCAGGCAGATCTGCAGGGCTTTCTGGCAGAGACTCAGTAGATCCGCACCGACAAACCCACCGGTGGCTTCACTAAGGCGCATGAGGAACTGAGCCTGAGACTGCTGCTCGCTGTCAATCTCATTGTCGATCGCCCACGACTTTGTTAGAATCTTGAGAATCTCGAAGCGTTCATGCTGTCTTGGCGGCTCAATGCGCACGATGAGGTCGAGTCTCCCATTCGAAAATACCGCGGGATCCATCGTATCCAAGTGGCTCGTCGTCCCGAGGACGAACACGCGGTGCCGAGAGCTCTTGATCTTCTCGAGACACGCCAGAAAAGTGCCCAATACGCCGATTTCCAGTGCGTTCTGTGAGTCTCCTGACAGCGTTCGAGAGCTTGTGATCGACTCGATGCCGTCGACGACGAGAACGCTCGGCGCCTGCTGGATCACAGCCTCGAACGTCTGCACGAGCTGCGCCTCGGACTGCCCCACGTACGTCTGGAAAATGTCGGCAGCGTGTAGAAACTTCACGGAGACCGCGCCACTGAGACATTTTGTAAGTGCTCTTGCCAGCAGCGTCTTGC
Source organism: Globisporangium barbulae (assembly GCA_023337805.1). Taxonomy (NCBI): domain Eukaryota; phylum Oomycota; class Peronosporomycetes; order Pythiales; family Pythiaceae; genus Globisporangium; species Globisporangium barbulae. Next base: position 47,420 of record JAADXK010000038.1, on the reverse strand, counting down.
CGACACCCGGGAGGCCGCTGATGATCGCCCCGACGTTCGGTGCTGCCCCACTGCTGCTGTTGTTGTTGTTCGATTCAGGTTGAAGCCTGGCGAGGATTGCTTGAAGCAGCACTTGAGCATAGACATCGAGGCCTCCAAGTTCTTGGGAGAGCTCAGTTAGGTACTCGCTCGCCGGTCGGAACGTTAGGGATGATGATACACCTTCTGGTCGTGTCGTGCTGCTTGCGGCGAACCGCAGAGTCACTCTCGTGGTGCTCGTGATCTCCCCGAGAGAAGCACAGCAGCCGGAGCCCTGCTGCTTCCACTGGATACCACAGAAGCGAGTGATCTCGTGGCGATTGAACCAGTTGACGGGCATACGCTGGCCATCCCAGATGGTCGAGCCCTGGAGAAGCTAAGGCACAGACAATACACAAAACACAAGCCAGCACTCATGTGAAAATCCAGTCAGCATATCAATAGAGTACCACACACACATGAATTACCTTGACTACCACGCGCTTCAGGCCATTAGCAACAGCCCTTGGTGGCTCGGTACGATCGAAAAACTGCAGCTCCACGGCTGCAACTTGCCCGCAAGCGCACGAGCACACACGCTGACTGTTGCTCACCTTTCCGCCTTCATCTCCATCATAAGCAGTCACCTGAACTTCAGCAGCAGTGCTGCTACCGTCAATTGCACAGCTCAGCGCTGTCCAGAGGCCATGCGACGCCGCGGCTGCGCTTGCGTCACGCTCGTCCACCACCGGTCGCAATTGTGCAAAGCATACGCTGCTGCTGTCACTATTGTGAGGAGACGCGTCGTCCGCTCGTTGCACCTGCACTGTGCGGTGCGTAGAGCGCACCTGCGATGTATACAGTATGCAGCGGCGGTCGCCAGCACCTATAGCAGGCGTATCATCGCGCCGCACTCGCATGAGCCGAGCCACCGGCATGCTCAATGCTTTGCCTGCCAATGCCAAGTCGCCATGCCATTTCCGGTCACTTTCAACCCACTTTCCACCAATCAGAAGAGCGTATTCTCGAGCCATCGTTAATAGTGGCCCAACAGAGGCCACTATTTGAAAGTGCACTCGTTCACATTCCCCCATCGAGCTCTTGGGGCTTATTCAGAAGAATTGCGAGAAGACGAAGAACAAGGTGGCGGCAAGTGGCACGTCTTCGTCGTGCTCTCTCCCTGCACGTGTGTCTATCGGCATACTGTCATTACCATCACTAGCTCTCCAAGCAGACACGCGCAGTCATGGACGTGTGGTACGCCGTGAGCCAGTACGAGAAGCGCCAGGGTATGCCGGCGTTCGACGAGTATGCGCACCCGGCGATCTCGGTGCGCGCGCTGCCTTACGTGATGCGCGTACCGGCGAGCTTCCTGCCGTGGGACCGCAAGAACGGCGTGATCGCGCTGCGGAGGAAGGACAAGCAGCTCGCTGTGTGCCGCTGCGGCGTCGTGCTCGCGGGCATCTACTTCCAGCTCGAGAACGCCACGCAGACACAGGTGGCCGTGGCGCTCAAGGTCATGGACCAGAACCAGCTACAGCTGCAGCGCGACGACGTCGAGAACGAGGTGCGCGTCATGGCGCAGCTGCAGATGGCCGGCGTCGACGCGCCGCTGGCCAATCCGTACGTGATCCGCTGGGAGCACGGCCAGGACGCGCACAACCAGTACCTGGCGACCGAGTACATTGCGAATGGGAGTTTACAGTCGTACGCACACAAGCGCATCCGGCACCTGATGGTCAAGCATCTACAGGACTTCGTGACCAAGCACGGCGAGGGCCCCACGAAGCTCGAGTGCGTATCGTATGTATACCGCGGCGCAGGCCACGAGTGGATGCGCGAAAGCCTGCAGCTCTTCCAGGGCATCATCCGCGGCCTCACGTACCTGCATGCGCAGGGCGTGGCGCACCTGGACCTGGATATCTACAACGTGGCGATCGACAAGGAGCTGCTGCCACGCATCATCGACTACGGCAGCAGCCAGCTCATGGACCACCGGCAGGTCGTCGGCGCCGGCTACGTGGGCATCAAATGCAAGCCGGTCTTCGTGGCGCCCGAGGTGCGCGAGCACGCCAAGCACGCGGTACCGCGACCCGGATTCCTGGGACCGCAGGCCGACCTCTGGTCCGTTGGCGTGGTGGTAAGAAATGCTTCTGTGTATTGCAATGTACTGCTATTAGCGAGTGATTGTCCTTTGACTAACTCTGTTGTCTGTCTGTCTTGTGATGTCTCTAGCTGGTACAATGCGTGGTCTGGGGCTTCCGTGGCGGGCCGTCGTACCTCACGTCTAACCCAAAGTGGCGCAAGGAGGTCTTTGAGCACATTGATGCGGCCTGCGACCACGAAGTGTGCTTTTTGTGCCAAAACTTCATCGCGATCCCGCCGCTCGTGGGCGTGATCATTAAGCAGCTGCTGCATCTCGACCCACTGCAGCGACCCACGGCCTACGACGTGGCAATAGCGCTCCAGGAGAACCGGCAGCTCGGGCTTTTTGCACCGATTCACGCACGCTCCAGACGGCAGCTGAACGGGTCGTCTTCCTAGAGACAAGCTGCTGTGCGCATGACCGTGGTGACAACGTGGGGCCAAGGGTCAGACGCGTGGGCAATTAAAGGACCTCCAGCTGTGAGGTGCCAAGTGATTGAAAGCGTCTGTGATCTGAGTCAGCATCGATGCCCAGCCATTCCGCCTTGCGATTTTAAGCCTCAGCCTTAGGCAGCTCTCGCAACACCCAAGACAGCAGAAGGTTGGATTCTATCAAGCAGTACAGGTTACGCCTCGGGCGAAAGCTGGCGCAGCGCTTCTTGCTCCTCCAAGACGAACATCGCGAGCGAAAAGTCCTCCTGTCACGAGGCCACGTAGCAAAGCAGTCAGATAAATCAAATTATAAAGCAAGCGCATTATGTCAGTCACTTGGCAGAACGCTTGTGTGCCTCGTACCGGCAGCAGCGCAAACTCGCCCAACTCGTTCTCCTCGCCGCATGTGTGGAACGTTTTCATGAGCCTGCGATCGTCGAGCAGCGACAGCTTCGTTCGCACCAGTGCAGCGAACGCTGAGCCACCCATTCCACACCCAAAAGTTTAGTGTCAACCCATTTGAGCCTGAGAGTATTAGCTGATACCACAATGGTATCAAAGCACAGCTCTAGACAACATGCAACAACAACATGTACGCACCACTGTAGTGAACGACGCCCGAATCATCCGGGTTGATGCGCTGAAACAGCACCGACCACTCTTCCCGGACTCTGTGAGCATGCGCATTGGTATCACAGACGATGTCAGTTGAGTATCAAGGCAATGGATGATAGATACACTGTGATTTCCAGAGACCCTACCTGGTCTGGAACTGCAGCCAGACGTTCATGACCGAATCGAGGATGTCGTCCACGTGTAGCATCGCCATGGTCGCCGACTGCTGGAGCTGGGACGGCAGCGCTGAATCGCGATGTCTCGCTGTCGTCACGGCCAGACTGCCCAGCGCCTCGCGCTCCGAGGTCTGGAGCAGGAGCAGCTGCTGGCGCTGCTCCTTGTCGAGTATCAAACGGCTTATAAGTGGATCGTCGACGAGCTCCTTCAACGCCGGATAGGTGATCAGACACGCGTGGTACGGCTCGTCCTCGAGGCGGAACTGGAGCTGGTCGAGCGGGATGAGTCGCTGCAGCACCAAGAGGTAAAAGTCCAGCGCCACACGGTGCATTCTTCCCTTTGGGATCGCGTTCGCGAAGCGCATGAACCACTTGATGCGCGCTTTCCCCTGCGTGTGGTCCGAATGCTTGGCACCCACGAGCAGCTGCGTGAGTTTCTTTTGAGTCAATGATTTGAAGCCGAGGTCTCTTAGATACAAGTCCTTGATGAACGCGACGAGCGCCTGGCGCGCTCTGCCCGCGGCGTCGTCCTGAGCGTCCGCGAGGATCTTCTTGACGTAGATCCGAGCGATCTCCTGCACTACCTCGGTGGGCGTGAGAACCGGGAGAGCTGAGGAGGACTCGGAGGTCTGAGAAGATGATGAAATCGCTAGTTCAGAGAGCGAGCCTCGCTGGTTCGGAGCCTCCTTGGTCGAGTCCTTGCGCTGTACACTAGATATTGGTTCAACCTGTGAGTTAGCCTGGTTTTGCGCTTGAGCTTGAGCTTGTTGCATCTTGGCGGAGTCCTTGCGTTGCAGAAATGCTACTCTGGTAGGTGAGGTGGACACCATGGTCTCTGGATCAGCAATAATAGCAGCAGAAGAAGCCACAGGAGCCGCTGTCGTTTTCGCTGGCCGCGTGAGCGCGAGCATCTCGCTTTCCTGGAGCTCGAGCTTCTCTCGAATGCGCAACTTCCCACTGAATTTCGCCAGGTTCCTGTCCGTCTGCGTTGCGATCGTCTCAAACTTCTTGCTCTCAAGCTGGAAGAGCATCGGGTTGAAGCCCGGCGCCGAGAGGTCCGGGAGCATGCCGCGGTGGTAGATGAGGAAGTTAGAGAAGAGTGTCGGGTTGGATTCCAGTGGCTCCTACACATAACCACACGATAAGAGGATCACCAGTTTCAGTATGAGCCCTAGAATGACCAATACAATTCATAAAGATCTCGGTAGGTCTTCATAACGCACCATGAGCAAGTCTGGGTACTTGGCAAACAAGCGCGTCACCAGCATGGGCTTGCGATGTGCAATGTCGAGGAAGAACTCCGGGTGTTTCTCTAGCGTCTCACTGAGCATGTGCGGCACGAGAGAGAACGCGAGCGCTAGCAGCGACGCGTCATCGCGAAGCACCTGCGCGATCAAGTCGGGCGTGGTCTTCAGGATGTGGCTCAGCGTCCCTGGCGTCGAGAGCAGCACCTTCGCGAACGTCGTGCGACTCGAGATGAGGAGCTCTATGGAGATAGATAGCCATCGAGAAGAAGAGGAAGCTGAGGTTAGTGTGAGGCTTCACGAATTACTATTGAGCTACTGTAGATGACAGAAACCTGAGAGGATCGACGGGTTCGCTTTGACGGCATCCGCGAGCGCCGTGGGGCGATTCACCAGCAAATCCGTGAACCCGCGCGGGTGGTTCAGCAGGAACTCTTCCAGCACAGCCTAGTTGGTTCCACACAACATAGAAAGCGAGATGGTCAGCTAAAGCCTTCAGCCACGCTAATGAAGCCTATCAAACGCGTACGCACCGTGCTGTCCTTGAGCGTGTGATTGAGCAGCGAGAGCAGCACGTCCTGTCGCTGGACAAGCACCTGCGAGACGAGAAAGATATTCTGCTCCAGGATGCGCGCGACGAGGTACTGCGAGTCCTGAAAGATGTGCGCCGTGAGGAACGGAGACTGCCAGAGGATCGCGGCGAACTCGCCCGGGTGGCGCTCAATGAGCCGCTGGAACAGCGGTTGGCTCGTTGTGCTGTGCTGGTAGATTTCTCCCATAGCACCAGCAGCACCAGCAGCACTAGAACTCTTGGACGTCTTGGTACTCGAAGCTGAGACTGCGTCCATGAGGATCGCGTCCATGGCGTCCATGTTTTCCTGTAAAAAGCTGCGGAACTCGCGCAGGTGGGTGTTGACGATCTCCTGCAGCACGCGCTGTGTCTCGCTCGCGTTCAGATTTGTCATGAGCATCGCGTAAAAGAAGCGCTTCTTCTCCACATTCTCGTGCTGGAAGAAGTGTTTCAGCAGCTCTCCGCACGCCAAGCACGCCAGCGTCTCCATGTTGCTACGTAGAAATGCGAGGAAGAGCTCTTCCTTCTCGAGCGGCTCGTCGTCGCGCAGTTGGGGAAGTAAACTGACAATCTGCTCGCGGATACTGAGCTTCGCCTGGAGACTGTGACGCTCGGCTGTTTGGAAAACCAGTGCGCGGGTTTCCTCCAGCGCGTCTGCGAGATCCTGGCACTCTTCGAAGAAGAAGCGGCGCTCGTGAGGGCTCAGAGGCTGCTGTTCACTCGGCTCTTGGTCAGCATTATCACAAATGCCAGCCACGCTACTGCTGGCGATATGATTCGCCTTCTGGGCGAATAGCCCCGACTCGATGATGCACAACACGACGTTGAGCACGCGCTGGTACTCGGGAAGCCGTAATGTGAGCTTCTTGAGGCAGTCGAGCGCAATGACGATCGAGCGGCCGTCCGGGTCGGACGTTGGCACGAGCTTGCGCCGAAGAATGTCTATCAGGCCAGCAACAGAAGAGCACGGTCAATATCCGACACACAATAGATTCAAAGAGCCCTACGACAATGTCCACACTGTTCTCACACGATTGCTCGATGTGGTTCGTGATCGACGTCCACAGTTTCGAAAGCTCCATTGGCGTAGCGCCTTCACTGCAGCTCCAGTCTTCGACGATGTCGTAGAGCAGTCGCTCCTGTTGTGGTGAATCTCTGTTCAACAAAGTCACAGACTGTGAGTAGCCTGCATCGTTTCCAAGCAGACAGAAGACAGCTCAGCGTACTCGTTCTCGAGCGAGAAGAAGTGGCGCAGCAGGAACGACGTTTTGCGCTTGGCGGTCTCGAGCTCGCTGCCGTCGTCGACCACGCCCGCCTGCGTCACGAATTTCTGCAGCCTGACGCGCTCGATCTGCTGCCGCGCCTGCTCCTTGAGCCGCTGGAGCGCGTCGACGTCCACTTTGTGCTTGTACGCCAGCATGCACGCCTTCACCTCCACGTGCTCTCTCGCTCGCGGGTCGACTTCGAGCGAAATGGCCGACGGTGCTGTAGCATCTCGGTACGGAGATCCGACAGTTTCCTTCGAGGGCGACAGTGTTGATGCTACTGGTGTCAGCGGCCGCTTGAAGCTCTGCGGAAGTCTCTCAACATGATGAACATGGTCACCTGGACTCTGTGAGCAGTGGCTGCGGCGTGGGGTCGAGATTCTCACCACACGTGCGGATTTGCAGCGTGGAGTCAACGCTGTGGGGCTCACAGAGACGAGCTGCCGAGGAGACAGTGGCAGGCTCGCACTCGCTGGATTCGTGACTCGGCGACCAGTTTGCGGCCGCGAAGGCTGCTGCTGGCTCTGAAAGTGTTTCTCCCAAACTCCAGACTTGCCCTTGGCCATGGGCGCGTGGTCGTTCGGCAGCAGCTGGAAGAGGTCGTATGTGGTCTGCTGCTGGAGACGCGGAGTCGAGAGCGCGTTGTTCGACGGTCTGCCATTGCCATTGCTGCTACTACGGTGCTCTGCCATTGTGTGCTAGCGATCCAATCACTGAAAGTCTAAATTCTCGACTTCAACACACATCACAATGCACCTTGTAGCAATAAAGTCCGTACTGTGGTATTACCCGTCAGGCCCAGGGAAACGACCTACTTGTAATACAATCAGTCAGTCACACAAGTCTGTCTGTGGTCGCTCCGCAGAAACCGAAGCACAACAACAGACGAATAACATGTACAAAGGCAGCGCGTGCGTTTCATTAGGCTGCTGCATTGCATTGCACTGCATTGGACAGCGGCGACGCTATTTCGAGCAGCTACAGGGCTGCTGCTGCGCAAACTGCTCACCGAGCGCGCCACCCGGGTGGTTGCCACGAAAGGCCAGGGTGCACTCGCCCAGGCGGTGCACCAGGTGCTCGACGATCGCATTGCAGATCGATTCCTAAGATATAGTCGATAGATTTGGTAAGCGTCCGAGTGCTTTGAGTCTAAAAGCAAGCAACAACAAACACGGGCATAGTGAGTGAGATTCATACCTGAACGATGATGCTGCGCGACGGTACGGGGCAGTCCACGCAGTCGTCGGCCAGCGCGGCGATACCCTGAATAGAACAGGTTCACGCACAAGAACGCATTCTGATAATCAGCACAGAGCTAGGCTCGATTGAGCAATAAGCAGAATATCAATGAATGGAACTGAACTAAGACATGCACACGCACCACGTCGCTGCTGACACTCAGCGGCGAGTCGGCGTCGCCCGTGATGGCCACGACGGCGCACTCGGCCGCCTGGAAGAGCGACGGCAGCGGCAGCAGCTCGGTCGTCCTCCCGCTGTGCGATAGGATGATCACCTGGAGCATAGGAATGTATGGAGAGACGTGTATCTTAGTACCAAAACTCAGAGAGAAAGAGAGCGATATGCCTTCACGAAGCCACTCACCACGTCTTCGTGGCGCAGGTTGCCCAGCTCGCCGTGCACCCACTCGCTGCCGTGGATCCACTGTATCATTGCGTGAGAACAACACATCAGTGTCAATATACACGAACCATAAGAATACCAGTCACTTGGATTTGCTTTACGTACTTGGCTGCGAATTGAGATGGACGCGAGCGTCGACGCGAATCGCTGCGCGACGATGCCCGACTTGCCGACGCCCGTGACGTACACGAGGCAGTCGCGCGCGTGACACTCGGCGATGTGCTGCGTGCACGCCTCGAGCGCTGTGAGCGCCGCCGGGTCGCTCGAGAAGATGTCGTGGAGACGCTAAAGAGGAGCACATTGCAGATACTGAATGAGTTCTCTAAGGTCACTCATAGTTACAGTTCGCCAAGAGACACACATGAACATACGTGCAAAGCTGCGGCGTCCCGAGCGATTGACTGCAGCAAAGGGTTCTTGGGCACCTCCGGTGTGCCCTACAGAGACATAACCAGTCACATGTACGCAGAGCTCAGTACTCTCCATTGCACCACGCAAGTCGTCACGCAGTGGATCTGCGTCACCTCTGGATGCGAGCTGCAGGCGCTGGACGTCAGCCAGCGCTGCTGCTGCTGGAAGCCGTAAGTCGCTGCAGCATGAGGAGCTGGTGGGCAGAAGCATGCTGCACGCACAGCGGCGCGCACATGGCGGCCGCCGCAGAGCTGGCGCATCATCATGTTCTGCATCTTCGTCACGAGTACGGCAATCCTGCAATGGTGCGGTTTGATTGATGGGCGAGCGCTTTAGTCTTAAAACTAGGATGATTTTATTGGTTGAAATTAATAAAACAAGCCAAAGACGACTGTTGAGCCAAAAGCAAGCATCCAACATGGCAATGGTGTCCCCTGGCAGCCACCACGAGGAAGAGCTCGGTGGCGCGCTCGCGCTGAGGCACAGAACGCTGCAGCAGCATGAGAGGCGACGACGGCGTGAGAGTGTGCGCATGCAGCTGCTACTGCTGCTACCGGTGGCGGCGGTGCGTGAGGACGACGTCAAGAGGTACGTTCGCGCGGCTTTGAACACTTGATGATCAATTTTCTTTGTACTGAAGTTTGTCTGGTGGCGATGGTGATGGTGATGATGAAGACGACGCGGGGACGACTGCCAAGCGCGCGAGCTGGAGCTTCTACAGCAAATCACGGAGCGACGAGGTACGTTGTTGCTGATGTTGTGGTGCTGTTGCTGTTGACGAGGCTGAGTCTATTTATTTTGCTTCTTAGGCTTCATCACGCAGCAGCTTCACCCACAAGCGACCCTGCGTCCACTTGAGCGATGGCATCACCAGCTGCAACTGATGAAGATAGAAACAACAACAGCCTCAGCTGAAGTACGTGACGACAGACCAGTTAACGAAGATGACGCAGAAGAAGAGGATCATGCGATCGCGCTGCTCAAGCTGGAGCGGGTGCTCGCACAAGATGTCGCGTGCTTTGATCTCCAGTACGCCTGCGACTCAAGAGTGCAGGATATGGTGACGAGCCTGTTTGACAGCGCTCAATCACAGTCACCACTCGCAGACGAGATCCTGAGCTTCTCGACCATGAAGAGCGGACGCGTGTGCCGAGTCACGTGCGTGCGGACAAGCACCAGCGCTCCCAATGAAGCCCAGCAGCCGCAACAGTATGGGTTCCACTCGAGCCTCTTTGTCCACGACTTTGCCGCAAAGGCGTCTCGATTGTTGCTTGAGCCAAGTGACGCCCACAGCCTGATCGACCTGGTCTGGAGCGATTCGTCACCATGAGCTCAAGCCATAGAGGTGGATTATGATCACGCAATAGAGACACACGAACGCAGGCAGTTGTTGGTTATCCAATGGGGTTTCCTTGGCATGGACGGCTCTCGCATATGGAAAGTCAATCCAGGTGTATTTGCCCATTATGATTTCGCACCACCCAATACTCAATGCTATCTAGCTTAAGCAGTCAAGAGGCAAGCGCCGCCGGCGGCCTTGATCTTCTTCTCAGCCTCCTCCGAGAAGAACTTGGCCTTCACGATGAGCGGGATCTCTGGGAGACGGCCCTTGCCGAGCACCTTGAAGAAACCGGCCTTGGTCACGTCGATGACTGGGGCCTTGCCGTCCTTGTTAGCCTCGGCCTGCTCCTTGGTCTTCTCCGAGACGAGCGTCCAGAGGCGCTCGACGTTCACGGTCGGGCAGTGGGTACGGTTGCGCAGCAGGTGGAAGTGGCGCATACCGACCTTACCGAAGTAACCCGGGTGAAACTTATCGAAGAGGATACGGTGGTGGTGCTGGCCACCGGCGTTACCACGACCACCTGGGTGCTTGCGGTGCTTTCCGATACGACCGTGACCGGCGCTGACGTGGCCACGTTTCTTGCGGTTCTTGGAAAAACGGGATGGCTGAAAAAGGCAAGAGGGGCAATTTGTTAGTCATCGAGCTCACGGTACATCGTTTGTGTACTAAGTCTTCAGCGCTGATGCTGGTTCGAGTGGGAGAAAGGAGAGAACGCAAGCAAGTGCGCGCGCTGCGCTGGATGAAGCAATCACTCTGCTGGATCACTGCTGGTGCCTGTCTGCTCGTCAATCAATCGCGGCTCACTGTGTTCTTTGTGAAGCGTCCGTCGGTGTGGTGTGCAAGCACTGACTCGTGCCCGCCTCTACAAGACGCTGGATGCCTGTGGTCGGATTGTTTTCATGCACGTGCGCTGCTCGTTGCTCGCGTCTGGTCGATCACCGTTTTGGTCTCTCGATCACTCGACAACTGTGCCATCTTTCGCCACGCGCGCTCGCTCGTCATTCGGTGCTCGCACTACGCACACGCGCTCGCTCGCGCTCTCTTTTCCTCCCTTTCCCCGCTGCACCAGGCACAGAGAGCGACATGAACAGGTTGCCTTACCATATTGACTTGGTGATAGGCGAATGCGAATGACCCGACCAGGAAAATGCGGCGATTTCTGGCCGAGCCGCCAAAATGAATGGCTCGTTGGCTCTCAGACCAGGAGCATACAAACTTCCAGTTAAGTGGGCTTCGCATACAAACACCAAGATGAAAAGCGCCGAGTGGATGGAGCTGGCCCCAAACCTCCGGCGGTCCACGTTGCACGACGGTTCAGCTAACCGGTTCCGTTTTGAAGGAGTGATGGTCCGATGCAAAATTACGTCTGATGCCGAAACTCGTATCAGCAACTTGTAATTTTGCCCAAATTACGTACGCCTAACACACTCCAACGCCCAAAATAAAGCAACCCAAACTATGCGCCAACAAGGACAATAATGGCCATCCGGGTGCGGAAACGACGCGAGCGAGTGAACGATGGAGCTGCAAGGAGGAGACGCGGCTACAGCAGCAGACGCGATGGCCACAGCAGAGTCGACCAAGTGTAGCAGCCGCGTGTGGCCGGAGCCTGAAGAGTGTCGCGAAGACGTCACCGACGCAGATCGGCACGAGCAACTCGCGGGTGAACGCGGCAGTGTCGCCAACGAGGAAAAAGACAACGTTGACGCTGCTGCGAGCCCCAGCGGCAATGCGTCCCACTGGGTCAAGCAGTTCGACCCGAGCTCGCAGCAGTCGTACTTTTACAACCTCGACACAGGCCACTCGCAATGGGAGCAGCCGGGAGACTTTGTCGATGGGGTCGAGGATTCCAAGACGAATGGCGCCGTCAAGATCCAGAGCGTCTACCGGTCAAAGAAAGAGAGGGACGAGGTGAAGAGCAGACTCCTTGGTGGTCGTGGTGGCGAAGCTGTAACAGAAGGCGATAGTTTGGCAACTGAAGAGGAAGAAGGAGACGGTGAGGGTGGTGAACGCGTGCCGAATGGAGTGGAAGAAGCTCAGCATGGTGATGCGGCAGCTAACGAGGATTGTCAGGACAACAATGACAGCTCAGCTGATGGCCGAGATGCCAGGTGGCAACAGGTCGAGACTGACGCTGCGATCTCCATTCAGTGTGTGTTTCGGCAACACGCTGCCGGGAAAATCGTCGAGAGCAAGCGAAATCACCTCCGCGATGTTACGGACCCGAACCTGATGAGGCAGAAGATCAGCGACCTGATGCGCGCCATGGACGAAATTCAAGGAGAGATCGCTTTACGGCAGCTGGCGTCTGCTACGGAAAGCGAAGAGTTCCCGCATCTTCGTGAACTGCTGCATTCGTGGGCCCAGCCTTTCGACGCCATCAGAGATCGCATCCTTGGATTCGCGCCGCAGGCTGATCAGGTTCAGATATTAGAGCTCGCAGCCGAGAAGATCGTTCAAGCGAAGTTCCTCCACGAAGCAATGGCTGACACCCGGAGCGACTGCTTGGCTCTGCTGCGCAGCATTTCCCTCATGAACAGCTACTTCGTTGAGCTCGACGTCAAGCGCATTAACGAGGCCAACGCGACGCTGCGGAAGTGGAAGGCGCACGAGCTCTGCGCACTGGCGGATCCTCGCATCATGAAGCTCGTCCAGCTCGACGACCTTCAGGAGATCTTTTCTCATGTAGAGAGCTCCCTCCGCCGCGCGATGGGCATGACGGATTTTAACGCCGGCTCAACAACCGCTGCTGGGAAGCGGTACGAAGAATGGCACGTGGAAGTCGTGGCAGCTCTTGACAGTGTGCGTCAAATGGAGCAGCGGCTGATCCACAAGATCCAGTTGCTCCACATGGTTCGAGCGGCACAAGTCGAGAAGAAAGAGGTCGCGTTGATGGAGATTGAAGACTTCAGCAGCTCGCAGCTCGAGATGCAACAGCGAAAACGCTCGAGCCAAGCGGACGAGTTCGCCAGATTCCTGTCGAAATGCCGCGAAAGCTGGCAGAGCGGGCTCGAAAAACGGCACGATGATGCTCTTGAGATCCTTGCAGTCGTGAAAGCCAAGACTGAAGTAACTGCAAGGAATATGGAGATCGTAGAGCAGATGCACAAACGCGACCACCACCGCCGCACGACGACGAAGTTGTCCATCTGGGAGGCTGTGAAAGAGGGGTTGCCGGTAGAGATTATCCGCACCATGGTGTTTGCTGAGATGCAGAAGGCCCGGCGACTCGGCTATGACTTTGAGCTGCGGACTTCCCGCTCGGATCACGGAGAAACGCTGATTCAGATTGCGTGCTGGTGGGGACATGAAGTAAGGAAAAGTACTTGCAAGATGTTCTTCCTTTTGTGTTATACTGCTCGCTGACTCGATTCTCTTCTTTGCTGCCTATAGCATCTGGTGACATTTCTAATCGAAGAAGGCGCGAATGTTCACGATGTCGACAGCTACTGCAACAAGTTCTCGTTGCTACATGACGCAGCACGGCGTGGAAACGCAGAAGTGGTGCAGTAACTCCTGATTGCTGTTGGCTTTTCCGCATCAGCCATGAAGCAATAATGTTCTTACTCTCTGCTTGAACCGCTTTCGTAGATTCGCATTCTGCTTCAGAACGGACTGAAGCACGACATTGTTGATAGCGCTGGGGATACACCTCTCCACTGGTACGTACAACTAACCTTGCTGTGAATGTTGACTGCGACTTAGAACTGATAGTATCGCTTCATCGCTACTTCAACGTGTAGGGCCGCTCGAAAGAGTCACTACGAAGCAGTGCACACTCTGCTTGAAGCCCACGTCCCATGCGCTGAGCAAAACACGCTCGACGTGATTCTCAAGACAGTGCGCGCGAAGAACCATCGCGGGAAAACGCCGCATCAGGTTGCGAAGAGCGAGTGCATCCGTCGGCTGATCCAGGCCTTCGATGGCGGGCGTTTGCCGCTTTTCCGCCACCCGCGAGCGACACTCGCGCCCATAGGCAGTCACAGACGCATGACCGACTTTACTCAGCATCGGAACTCAAGCAGCCGATCCATTATCGATGATGCAAAGGGTGTCGCGAGGACGCACAGCTTGAAGAACTTCTCGGTCAACGCGCACGAGAGTCAAGATACTGGAGGAGGTCACATGCCTGAAGACGAGTTCGGGATCGTCGACGTCTTGACCCCGAGAAACTCTGAACTGAGTCACCAAACGCTGCGTCGCGCAAGCTTGAGCAGATCTGTTAATAAGTAGACAGATGGATGCTTTTGGTTTGGTCTGTGCTGATCACGTTTGCAAGGCGTGTGTTCATTTCGTGAAGCGAGTCAAGAGGAAGCCGGCTATTTTGGTTTCTCTTCGTCCAAGCGCCAACATTAGAGACGAGACGAGAGTGCTGAGAGAGTCGAGCTCGAACTCGCTACTGTTGCTGGCGTTGACGTCAAAGAACGACGAGACAGGGGCCGAGACAGAAGCGCATGCGTGTGTGCCAGTCACGTAGAGTGTGTTTACGACTGGTGCAGCGAGGACTCCAGCCGGTTGAGAAGAAGCCATGGCAGCGACATCGGCAAGCGACAAGATGGACCAGCTCATGTAAGGCTTCTCAGCTGCTGCTCGCATGAATTGCATGCAATGATGATCTTGTGGCTGAGACACTCTCGTTTCCTCGAACGAACAGGGCGATCTACTCCCAACGCCTCATGCCGCTAGCACTGCAACGCCTGAGTGTGTCAGGTACGAAGAACTGAGTAGTAAAGCAGATTGGAAAGCTGTGTTATCTATAACAGGACCGCTCTGTTTTCTTTAACGATGATGTGATGATATATAGAGATCTTGAGCGATGGCGCGGGGCTCGCATTGTTTGAGGAGACGACACCGACAGGAGAGGAGCTGCGGATCTCGAAAGAGCAGGAGCTCTCGTTCAACCGACTGCTCAAATTTCTCAGCGTGCACGAGCCAACTGGTTACGAGAAGGACGAGGCCCACAAGCGCACTGTTGTCCAGTGCCTCGCGCTTCGGAGCATGCTGACAGAATGCAAGGCTGCAAAGGTACAGTTCGTTGCTTCTACTCTAGAGCTGAAGAGAAACTTCCATGTCAACATCGAGGTTAACCAATTACTGGATAATGTATGTGTGCGCAGTTTCGTAGTGTGCAAGAAGCCTGTGTTGCGAAGATGTTGCGTTGGTTCGAAGAAACCTCGGCGCATAGCCGGGTGAGTGAATGGCTGTGACCATGAACCAATTTGACTTGATCTCGTGGTTCTCATGTATCAGTGGATGATCAGGTTGCCGCATCGTCTTCGACACCGATTCTTCCTCCAAAGATGGTACGAGCACCAAAACAGTTTATCAGATTGATGTCTCTTGCACCTCGAAGACAATTCGCTAACCCGACATTGCAAACCCTCATCTTGTGAGAACAGTCTCCGAAGAAGCAGATTTGCAGCTCCAAGCCGGTGTTTGCCAGAAGCGCAAGTACCACAATGTCGCCGAGTGAAGACGACGAGCAGATATCTTCCACGTCGAATGCTGCCGCTGCAGCCACCCTAGAGGTTCGTTCGCGTCGCCTGCGCTTCGTGTTATAATTCACACTGCCAGAACATGTGTACTAACTGCATTCTGCATCATGATAGAGATACAAGATGCCGGATCTCCGAGCTTCCCACATTCGCCGAATCGCCGAGCTGAGATCCCGAGGTGCTGAGTTCGTCGAGGAGGTTCGTCCATATCTTGCTCATGGAGTGCATTAAAAAATCCTGCAACTCACTTTTAACAACCTGATGTGTGTTGATTGATTTGTAAAGGTTCCACCAGCTGTACAGGAAGAGAATAAAGGCCACGGCATGCCAAAGCCTGAGGACTACGACACGATTCATCAGCAGCAGCGTGTGGACGCAACATTTCGGCTGTATCATCCCGAGACGGAGGCTGAGGTTCGGCACTTTCTGCTTGCTTCTTGCTCAAATTTTTGACAGTATGGCATCAGACTGACAGTGTCTTATAAAAATGAATGGCACATGCAGCGCGAGATGAACCTCTTGTGGATTCAGCGGCGAAACGAAGAGGAGATCGCTCGTCGGAAGCAGAGTGAGATTCACCAGCGCGTGAGCAAGTGGTCCATGGAGCGGAGTCGAGAAGAGTCCGAGCATCTCAGAAAGCGAGAGTCGATGAAACTGGTGGCCGGCTTAGAGCGAGGGCATCGACAAGAGTACGACGAGCATGTCCATGCCAGTGCTAGAAATCCTCATGGCCTCGCTGTTTGGCCTCTCACTGCAAGTGAGACAACACGAGCGAAGACAGACAATGTGGACGCCGTAAAAGGTGCACCAGCAAGCACAAAAGCAGAAGCAACGAGCTTAGCTAATGAGCATCCAAGAAACAACTCGAATCCTCAGATCATAGTACTCAAGAGCAGCACGAAGAAGCAGGACGTGAAGAAAGGTGGCGGCATGCACTTCCGCAATCAACTGCCAGCGAACTACACACCGCCGAGTTGGCACAGTAATCAGTCGTCCTTGTCCTCTGCGAGCTGGAAAGATCGGGGCTCGACCACGCCGTCGTCCGTATCGACACCTTCATCCTTCGACTCGGGCAAGCAACCCCTCGAGACGCCACAGCCGCGGGCTCGGCTGGATTCGAGCTCTTCTGGAAGTTCTGGCTTCAGCGACGGTGAAGACTCGTCCGGTGATGAACACGCAGATGAGAAAGCCGGGGACCCAGCGACTGAGAGCGAAGCAAAGGGTTTGTCGAGAGTCCAGTCCGTTGTCCAGCAGCGAATGTTGAAGCTCCAGCCGTACCACATCCCGTATTTCACGAATGCCAACACGGAAGCTCACGCGAGTCAAGCGCGATTGGGTCCAGATACAACAACAAGCAAACTGAATGTGAGTGCTTGTGTTTGGTCATGTGAGGCTACGGCATTCTGTCTACCTACTGAGACATCGAAATTTGTTTGGGCAGATGTACCCTCGCGGCACGATCCCACCGCAAGTCAAGCCAGCTGACCCCGAGTTCCGCCACCTCTACGAAGCGACGGAAATCCGGCGAGTGTTCGACACTTTCGTTGAAATACCTGAGGGGGTGTCAAAGAAGGTGTGTTCGACTCATATTTGTAGCTGTGCTTGCTGTATACTGGTCATTCTTCTTACCACGTGCGTTGACATGTGTGTTTGAAGGCGTCGATGACAAAGCTAGTGAACCAGCTCGGCGACACAACAAGAGCTGGACAAGGCAGGCCATCCGTTCGAGGATCATCTGCCTCCGCAACCACCACGCGAGCAAAAGTGCCCCTGGACAAAGCGAGAGCCTCTATCAAGTCGACATCTGCACTTCCGCGACCATTATCGCTATCGATCGCCACGGGCAGCGTCAGTATGAGTGACTTGCGCCAGCAACAGCTCCAAGAGCTCGAGAAGATCCGTGTCCTCTTTGAGCAGAACAACCTCGCGTTCTCCGACGAGGCCTTCCATCGAGGCCTCTTGGTCCCCGAAGACCGACCCGTGCTCGAGTGCGTGCACAACCTCCCTCTCGCAGGGTCAAGATTGGTTCCGAACCCACTCGTGGACTTGAGACTGAGGAAAGGTCTGCCAAAGAAGAAGAAAGGTGGGATCAAGAAGAAAAAGAAGAAAGCGGCAAAGGGCAGCAAGACACCGAAGAGCAGCCGAGTCAAGCTGAAGTCCTAGAGCGAAAACGTCGAGAATGAAAGCGCATATTTTACCAAAAGGTATGTTGAAAGTGTGATTAGTCTATCGCTTGGACTTGCTCCTCCTCTGAAAGCAACGAATGTACATCTCCAGTTGCGCTTGCAAGATGTCTACCGCCTCACTCAGTTCGCCATCACGAGCGTCCCGTAGGTTGCTCTTCCCTTTGCGGCCAGTGGTGCTTGATTGGCTTTCGTAGCCACTGAATGTTTGGTGGACCTCGTCGAACGAATTCGGCTTTTGACTCAAAAAGTCGTCTATCGGCACCTCCAACTCGTCGTACTCGTCGTATTCGTCATAGAAACGACTTTCAGACACAAGCCTACTGGTGCAGCGGAGGTCCTGAACATCGCTGCTTTCCTCATCGTCTTCGTGTGGTGAAGCGACTGGCTCGGCCGAGATCACTGCCGCCTGCATCTCGACCATTTTCAGCAGCTGCTTGATCTGAGATTCTCTCTCATCGAGTTGTTGCTGGAGTCCATCGAGTTTGTGTTTGTGACGGAGGTCTGTCGTCTCTTCTTGATGTAACGGAGTCACCAAAGCGCTCTGGCGAACCTCAGATTCGCTATCCAACAGCCGCTCTTCCAAGCCCTGCACCCGCCTCTCGAGCTCTTCGTTCTCACACGTGAGCGTTTGGATCCGCTGCGCCATACTCACTTGAAGCTTTTCATGGCGAGCGACCTCCGTGTACAGCGCGTGCATTTCTCCGTACACATGCCGCTCCTCATTCGACACCAGCGTCCGGAACTGCTCCAGCACCGCGAGCTTCACGTCGCTGAGAGTTTGACTAGCTGCCGCGCTTGTAGTGGTAGACTGCGTCCCTTCGTTCTTACTATGCTGAGCTTGTAGAGTCTCCCAAATCGTTTCTACAATCTGCCCCAGCTGCCGCAAGATCTGGTCTTGAAAGCGCCAGCGATTAGCAACGGGCAGCACCGTCTTGCCACCATAGCCAAGCAATAGTGAGTGCTACACACTGCAAGCACATCACGCACCATTTCGTGTTGTCGCCACCTCACGCTCTGCAAGCTGTTGTGAGCTGTGTTGTCCTCCTCGACCCTCCTGGTGGCTCTTCGTTGAAGAGCAGCAGCAGTTGCACTGGTTCTGCTGGTCGCTGACACTGCGCTTGAGCGCTTCGAGCTCCTTCCGCGCACGCTGTAGACAGAAAATCGCCTGCGCCGCTTCTTCGATCGCGGCATCGCGCTCTGCTTCCGTCGCTGACGCTCGCGCAGCCATCAATCGGAGTTGGGAGTCTCCCTGCCGTCCTAGCGATCGATCAAGTGTGGGTAAACACCAAGCAATCCAAAATACATACATTTCTCAGTGCGACTGTAGATGTAAGCCGTTTCGTTGTTAAGGTAGAGTGCTCCAGCTTGACTCCAGTGCGACTGAGCTCAGAGGAGCTCAAGGAACTCATGACAAATGAAAATGCAGTGTTGTGCTGTGCGGTGCACGCCGCCACTTTGTCTTTAGCAGGATACACAAGACAAGACGCCTTAGACTTGCCACATGAACAGTTTCGATAGGCACGTCGCCGATTATGAGCTCGCCTTGGCCATCTCCAATACCCACGCGCAGACGACCATTTGCCCGAAAAAGGACGCGCACATCCAAGATGGCTCCAGCCGGCACAGTTGGCATTATTACCTCAGACGCTCGTGTCCACAGCGAAGAGCTGCTCGTTGGGAGCGCGAGCGATGCCGCTAGTCATGCGAGTGGTGCGATCAGCCATGGGTTCGTTCTCTTCGGTGTAAGATCAGTGTTGCGCTTCATGCGCTCCCAAGTGGTCGACGCTGCGCCGTGATTCGTACCACCACCACTCACAGTGTTGCTTGAGCTTCGTCGCCAGGGCTGCTGCTGTCCATGATGTCGCGTCTCTATTGTTGACGCGCCTTGGTTGTTGTTGTTGCTGAGATTGCGTTCTGTCGTTCGCTTTAATTGGGATTTGGGTCGTGCTTAGCTGCTGCTGATGCTGGTGCGTTATGCCGCCGGACTCTTCGATCACGCGGCTCGAGTCGTTCATTAGCGCCACCCGAACGAAGCGGACGAGCACTGGCGGCTCGGTTGTCGACGAGGTGTGCGCTGGCTCGTCTGAGCCCCTGGCGATCGAATTGGATCGTCGCCTGGCTGTTGTTACTGGTGCATCCGCTGGAGGCAGCAGCTGCGTCGTCTGAAGCCACATGCACCTCCAGGATGTTGCCCAGCGATGTCTTGCGCTCGCTTGCTTTGTACGATGGCCAGCGTCCATGTTGAAGCTTTTTCTCGTGCGACCGCGTCGGTTCGTGATTTGTGGCGAAAAGAAATCAGGATTTCATTCGGCTTTTTACATTTTGTGATCAAATCTAAAAAGAAGCTTGACGACGAAAAGAAATGGCGCTCGAGGCTGAGATCGCGCGCCTGCGCAGCGAGCTGCAGGCGCTGCAGGCGCGCTACGACGCGCTGCACATGAGCACGAGCGAGCGCATCCAGAAGCTCGAGGACGAGAACGAACTGCTCTCTGAGGCGAACCGTCTACTCTTGGAGAACGACGCGACGTCCCAGCGGCTCCAAGGCATCGCTTCGGAGAAGGCGACGAGTGTGCTGAAGGTGCCCGACGAGCTGCTGCAGCCCGGCGCGGGGCTCACGACGCGCGAGATCCAAACAGTTGCAGAGACCCACGCGTTTGGCAACCTGCTGAGCGTCGCGTCGCACGCAGTCCACCAGGAGATCGTGCTCACGGGCGGCGCCGACAAGCTCATCTGCGTGCACGACTGGCAGCATAAGCTCAAGCTCTGCGAGTTCGCAGCCAGCGCGCCCGTGCTGGACCTCGCGTTCAATCCAACAGTGCAGCACGCGGACTTCTTCGTCGCGACGTTCATGGACGGCAAGCACGGCCTGTACCGTCTGGTCCACAGTGGTGGGGCTGACAGAGGCGACGGCGGCTGGGCAATCGAAGAGGTCCGGCTTTTCCACGAACACACGCGACCGGGCGCGATGAAGACGGCCTGGAGCGCCTGTGGGACGCTCTTCGCGACTGGCGCAAGTGACAAGGCGCTCCATGTGTTCCAGTGCGCGCACCTCGATGATGGGACTGGTGATGGTGACGCCACGTGCGAGAAGCTCAAGTCGTTCTACTTCAACGGGACGGTCGAGGCCATGACGTTCGTCCCAGGCATTCCAAGGAGTCAAAGCATAGCAAGCGGTGACAATGACGAGCTCGCGTCGGTACATAAAGAGCGCAGTGAGCTGCTCGCGATCGCCGTGCGCGACGACTGCTACGTGCACTACGTGGACTGCACGACGTTCGAGAAGGAGCGGTATGTGGGTGTAAGCATGGTCGATCTTCACCCGTTGGACTTATTGTCACTAACCTCACCCGTGCTAATTTGCTTGTGCTTGTTACAGAGTAAACATGAACCAGGACGACATTGAGCACGTGTCGTACACGATCATGGACCTGCGCGTGTCGCCCAGCGGCAAATACCTGCTCGCGGCCACGGACTCGAGTCGGCACTTCATCTTTGCGGTATGTCGCCTGTGCATCCAAGCCCGTTGACTAGCCTGGTTAGCTGCAGTGTCTGACTAACTCTAACGCGATCTCTCTCGCCATGGTCCTATAGATCAAGTCGAACGTGGTACTGCGCAACTTCTATGGGCACAAGGCCGGTCCATACAGCCAGCCGCGTGCACTCTGGCACCCGTCGGAGAAGTACATGCTCTCGAACACGGAGGAGGGCGGCGCCGTGCTCGTCTGGTGCGTGGCGTCGGAGCGCGTGGTGGACACGATCGCCGCCCACGACGCACTCGTACGGGACTTTGCGCTCTCCAGTGGCTCTGTCGAGACCACGACAATGCTCTTCACGGTCTCGTACGACAAGCTGCTTAAGGTCTGGATCTCGGCGGTTAACGCGTAGGCAACCAGGCTTGTTGAGTCTTCCTCTCTGTAGTGCTCATGCGTATATCTAGCTAGATATAGGCAGCGAAGATATTGGCTCGATTGAGTGTGTGGTTGTCTAGTGGTGCTGATTTTGATTTTCTAACCTACTGCGAGAGGTCAAGGAAGATCTGCTTGAGGTCGCGGATCTCCTGCAGCGTCGCAAGCGTCGTGGCCTCCCACTGGTCCAGTTTCGTCTGAATCACGCCCACGGCGCTCTCTTTCCCGCGTAGCTCCTGGCGCAGCGCCTCGAGGGTGATGGTTTCCAGACCACTAGACGCCAACGGGGTCTGAATGTGCTCGTGGCTCGGCGATCGCGACACTGAAGCTGATCCTGCGCCATTGCTATCCATCGAGCTCGAATCCTGAACCGGAATGCGCTTTCGGTTGCTGGCGATGCTCCCAGAAAGCGCTCTCGAGCCTGAGCCCTGAGGTGCATCTGCATCCTGCGATGGGGTAGCAGGCCGTGCGTGGCTCTTCTTTGCCTGCTGTGGCGGCGCTGCGCTTGTCGTGCCAGCGCCACCGCTACCGCTCATGTTGGCTCGGAAGCGACCATAGTCCACCTCCTCTACAATCAGAACAACCAAGGAATGAGCGATCGCGAGCTGCCTCGCCTTTGGCTAATAAGCCTGGATGGTCTATAAGCCCAGGCCACGCACCTTTCTTATTCCTTGGAGCGGCGCCGTCGCCCACTCGCTTGGCCGCCTGGTCTGGACGACAGCTCCTGGCGTGGACCGCGAGCCGTCCTTCGGCAAACGTGCGACCGCAGACCTCGCACTTCTCCATCCCGTGGACGTTAAACGACTCCTGCGCCGCGCGGTTGAGCGCCTCGATAGCCTCGCGGTCCACTTTGCCACCAGTAGAAGTGCCCAGCGCAAGCTCGTCCTCAGCCATCTGGCCGAGACCCGGTGGGGTCTTTGGGATCGGCCGGCGCTCGCTCTTCGGCTTTAGCTCTTCCTGTGAAGAGGGTTGGGAGCCACAAGAGGTATTCAGTGTCTACTTGGTCTTCAACCCATAAGCATGACTGACTGAAGTACCTGGGCGACCCAGAGCTTCTTGCATTGCTTGAGGTGGATGTCGAAGGACGAGAGGCCGTACTGGCGGCCGCAGACGTGGCACAGGCGCGTGATCGGACCCGCTTTGATCGCTACACTCAGCAGCCAACAGAGCATCAGCGAGAGTGGCACCCTCGTAACAGGAAACTGGCTATCCTTCATCACTTTGTACCTGGTGGCGCCATTGTGTCAGTACGTAAAGCTTGGTCCGAGTGAGAGTGGCGAGTGAAAGTCGCGTTCGCTCTCACGCCTCCTCGGATGTTGGGTGGCAGAAGCCAACGTTACCAGCCAAAACCGTTATGATGCCCAACATTAGATATGCTCGCTTCACGTTGTTCTCAGCACAGCGGGTAGTCCCAGACATCGTCGTCATCGTCCTCCTCGTCGTCATCTCCACCATTACCAGCAATGCCACCCGTTTGCTTCCACACTGAAGTTTTCACGCGCTCCGCCCGCTCTTTCAAGTGCATTTGGCGCTCGCCAGCCTCGAGAACCCACAGCAGACGCTTGAGGTGCGCACTTTTCGCCTGCGTGGCGTAAAACCGCAGGCTCGCAGTGCCACTGGGCTCAATATCTTCAGTCTCGTCCGACATGCGCATGTTTTCTAGAAAGTGCAGCTCGAAAAGCTTCTGGAGCTCAGTCTCGCTCAGCTCCTGAAGTTTCTCGACAAAGTTCGTGCGCTGCGCCTCGCTGGTAAGCTTGGAGCTCAAGTCAAACGGCTGTTTTGGCTTCTGGTGCTGCTGTTGAAAGCCTGAGCGTAGATCTTTCAGCACGGCGTTCACCTTGAGACCCTCACATATCTTCTCGAGGTGTTTCTCATATTTCTTGGTTCCCACAGGTGGGCTCAGATCGATTTGTAGGAGCGCCGAGTTGATCGCGAGGCACTTGGCGAGATCGCGATAAGCCGTAGACCGGGCGCCCGAGTTATCTCGTAGACTTCACATTAGACACAAAGTGAGGGAGTTGTGAATCTCAGGGTCAGTTCGCTTCTTTTCACGCAATAGAATGAGCCTCGGAATCTAATGAAAAAGAGGAACTCACTCGATGCTCTCGAGCCTGCGGTTGAACTTGCGCAGCGACGTCGCGAGCTCACCGAAGGCCTCGGAGCCGAGCTGGCAACCCGAGAAACTACACACAAGAGTAGCACATTACTGTAAGCCGAAATTCCTCCCGATGCAGGCTATTGATTGAGCTGAGCCTCTTGACTTACTTGGCTGAGAGCAGCGAGGCGTTCTTCTTGATCGCGATCGCAAGGTGCACCGCGCCAGCATCACTCACGGGGTTCCTCCCCATATCCAACGCCGTAAGCGCGTGGTTCTCTGCGAGCATCTTGGCGATCGGGATGCAGCTGAGGCAGTCGAGCGCGTTGTCTGCGAGCACAAGGCTCGAGAGCCTCTTGCTCTGCCAGAGCGCCCCGCAGGCTGCCTCGATGCCCGACATGCTCTTATCGCCAAAGCCGTTGCAGGTCAGCTGGTTGGCGCTCAGCACGAGCTTCTCGAGCGCTTGGAAGTCTGTGATTGCGTTCGCCAGGTCCACGAGGCCCTCGGAGCGCAGCCCCACGCTATGCAAGCTATCGTTCATGAGGATGGGTGACAAAACAGAGGGCGAGTCACTCACAACCACTCATTTCGTAGGTATACACGTATTTAGTACTTACTTGAGCTCCTTGAGGTGTGGACAGAACTTGAGGCCCTGGAAGAACGTGCCGATGCCGTGGAAGACATTGGTGCGTGGGCCCGTGAGATCGTTCTCCGAGACGTCGAGCCGCTCAAGCTTGCGCTCCTTCTCGAGCAGAACACCCAGCGCCGCGGCGTCCAGATGCGAGAACCTCTTGCCACGAAGCACCACACTATGGCTGTTGCTCTGGGCATCTCGGCGTATTGCGAGCACGGGCACCGGGCTCTCAAGCGAAAGCTGCAGCGTCTGAAGCAGTGGGTTCATCGCTGCTGCTCTCGCAAGCGCGATCGCGCCATTCACGCCGATCTGCGTGCCACTGAGGTTCACGCTCGTGAGTTTACAGCTCTTGGCGCGCACGTAGGGGGCCAGGAGGTCGATGCAAAAGTCGTCAAAGAGCACGAAGCTCGAGAGGTTGAGCTCCGTGGCGCCTTTGTCCAGCAGATTGCGGATGCGGCTGAGGATCACGTCGCCCTGGAGCCCCTTGAAGTTGCCCTTCTTGTGCATCACCCTAGCGTCGTAGAGGAAGATCTGGAACGGGTCCGTGATCGTGCGCCGCTTCTCTTCTTCCACGAGCTTCTCGAGCTCCTCGCGGGACATGCCAATGCTGGATGACTTCTGATTGCCTGGTGGTGGAGCTAGGACTGATGCGAATGGCAGCGATGAGTCGCGCTTGAGACCCTCGGCGACGCGTGGGTCGACGCTCTCGAGGTATTTGAAGAGCGCGCAGCCGGGCGTCCCACGCACTTTGACGCGCACGGATGACTGCGAGTCCATCTTACGGCCGACGGTGCTTGGACTGCTAAAGTTCGCTCAAGAGAGTTAGTCACTGGAGGCGCATAAGGGTTTGTGGCTCAGCCAGCTGAGCCCCATCTATTCTTGATGCGAATCAGACGCCACGTGGCTGGTCAGTGCCACACTCGTCTTGAATGACAAGCACCCGTGACCTCACTCGTGAAGAGAAAGGAGGTGCACCAGGCAGTATGGAGCGAGAGCGCGCGACGACTGCAGTGCGTGTCCAGCCAGCGTGTAATACGCTGGATACGCTGGAACGAGGGAAGGGGCCGTGCTGCAAGTCGAATGGCGAGATGAGGATCCACGAAATTTGGAAGAAAAAATGCGCGATCTTGAAAAGACGCGCTTGGTGGTGATCAGCCAAAGACACCACAGGTCACGCCCAAAAGAGCCGGCTTCCTTGACTGGTAATGATGTGCTCGGCGTGCGGCACCAGTGGTGATTTGCAGCAGCAGACCACGCGACGAAGGCGCACGTCACTAACGCACCAGTCATGTGGTGGTCGCACGAAGATGGCGCCCCCTCGGTGGCTTCTGCTCCTCCTGTCACCACTGCTGCTGCTGCTGTCGTGCGTGCTTGCGATAGAGCCCATTCCGCAGGCCGCCGACATCCTCACGGCCGTCAACGTCAACTCGAAAAAGGTGAGCCTCTCTCTAGTCCGACTGTCGTCAATAAATCTCATGGCTTGCCACTGCACTTCTCAATAGGACATCCGCCTGGACGCGAACCTGTACATCCCCGACGGCGGCGAGCTACTTCTTTCGGTCCAAGTCCCTCGCGAGCAGGTGCTCGTGGACGCCAACGGACCCGCCAAGGTCACGCGTGTGTACTCAGACCACGCCGACGGCCAATGGGGCGTCGGCGAGCAGATCAGCGTCTTCATCGAGTTCACGAGCGCCGTCGAAGTCTTGGGCGCCCCCAGTCTCATTCTCCGCACTGGCTGCCCAGCCTCAACACTATGCCACACACGCGAGATCCAGCGGCTTCGGTGCCAGGCGACCGCGGGCAAGTTCTCCGTGGGCTTTGGTGGTCAAAAGGTGTTTAACATCCCCTACAACGCCAACCAGCGCATGCTGGGCGACTACCTCACGAGGATGACGCAGATCGACAGAGTGAAAGTCGTCTACAGCATCGATGAGGACGCTGCGTGCACGTTCTTCGGCAACAACATCACGATCACGTTCGAGTCCGTGAATATTGACGGGGTCGATGGCGACCTGCCGGAGCTCACGGCCGACAAGGACAACGTCGGCGGGGACGGCGTCAATCTGTTCCACATCCGCTTCAGTCCCACGCTAACGTCGCTGGCCTGGGAGATCCAGAAGGGCAACAAGGTGCCTGACCGTGTTGCAAACTATGTGGGCCAGTCGGACCCCAAGACGCTCCAATTCACGTACACCGTGTGTCTTGGGGACAACGCCACGAGACTCGCGTACGTCAACAGCGACTCGCTCGCGCTCTCGCTCATGGGCGCCACGAGTGCCAAGATCTACAATGCCAACTCGAGCCGCAAGGTGGCCGTGAACGCCAAGTTGCCGCGGCCGGGCTTTGCAGGCGACTGGGAGACGGGTGTTGGCAGCAGTCTCTCGGCCACCAACAAACTCATGATCGACGTCTCGCGGCCGGTAGTGATCGGTGTGACGTCCCCACACGCCGACGGGACGTTTGGTATCGGTGAAGCGATCCTCATCCATGTGCTCTTCTCACTGCCAATCGTCGTGACCGGGAGCCCGACGCTCGTGCTCGAGACGGGGCTCGTCGACCGCATCATCCCCTTTGTTCAGGTGCTCAACACACCCGACGAGAACGTGGTTCAGTTCATGTACGTGGTGCAGTCGAAAGATACGTCGCCCGATCTGACATACGCCGGCACGAGCGTGCTCGAGCTCAACGGTGGGGCCATCAAGCGCAAGTCCACAACTCCGACGACCGATGCGATCCTCACGCTCCCGGTGAACGGTGAGCGCGGCAGCCTGTCGGTCAACAAGAACATTGTGATCGACACGACGAACCCCGAGATCGTGAGCGTCACTGGCATAACCACCGACGGGGTCTACACTGCGGGTGACACGGTTGACTTGCTCGTGACGTTCAAGGCGCCCGTGGTGGTCTCAGGTACGCCATCACTCCTGCTAAGTACAGGCAAAGTGGACCTGTACCCAGGCTCGTTCGTCCAAGCTGCGCCACTGTCAACGACGAGACCGAGGACGATCCTGTTCCCGGCCGTGGACCACGGACTATCAACGCTCGAGAGTAAGGGCTTGCAGTTCGTGATCGACGGCCAGTTGCTCACTGTCGACAGCGTCCAAGGCGACGCAGTGACCATGCTCGAGGCTTACACGGGCGCGCGCGTGGACCCGAGGGTGGTTGCGGACGGGGGCGCCAATGGGACAATCTCAATCAAGACCCCAGGGTTCCGTTCGGCGCTATACGTCAGTGGCAGCGGCACCGCGCAGCTCATGTTCCGGTACAAGGTCCAGCGTGGGGATGTGTCTCTCGACCTGGGCTACACGTCCACATCGGCGCTGACCCTGGGCACTGGGGGCTCGATCAAACGGTTGTCGACCAACCCGGTCATGAACGCCGACTTGACGCTCGCGGTCCCTGGGGAGGCTAACAGCCTTAGCAATAGCTCAGCGCTGGTGATCAACACGAACGCGCCACGCATCCTCCAGGCCAATGCCATCACGCGTGACGGCGTCTACCGAGCGGGCGATACGATCACACTGGCCCTGGTGTTTGACCTGCCCGTGGTTGTCGTAAACACTGCGTCGCTGCTCATGAGCGTCACGGCACCGGAGCGGTACGCTTTGTACACTGGAAAGGGCAGTGGCACGACGACGCTCGAGTTCGCCTTTGCCTGTGGCCCGAATGACCAGACAATCGGGTTTGACTTTGTCGATACAAAGGCGCTGCGTGCGGCCGTGGGCTCGATCTTTGGCGACATCCGTCGCAAGGCCATGGTGCCCATGCTCCCCGCCGTCCTGGACTTGCCGGCTGCAGGGCTGAGCTCCAAGGGCATTGCCATCGACCAGGGCTGTGTATTCGTGACGAACGTGACCAGCACTCATGAGGACGCCACACTAGGGGCTGGTGAGGTGGTCAACGTGCTCGTAGCGTTCTCAGCCAGTGTCGACGTCAACATTCCCAATGGTGGCGCTCTGACACTCGTGCTCACGACCACGAACGCGGCAGTGTACGTGTCAGGCTCAGGCTCTAATGTCCTCACGTTACGATACGTCGTCAAGGTCAACGACGTGGCCACGCGCCTCAACTACGACGGTATCTACGCACTGAAGCTGACCGGCGGAGCCACGATCGGTGCCTCTGTCGGTGGCCAACTGGTCTCGACAGTGCTACCTCCACCAGTCACTGGAAGCAACCTGGTACTTAAGAGCACACTCTTTATTGACACGTCACCGCCGAAGGTGCTCTCGGTCGCAACGAAGGCTCTGGACGGGGTCTACACGGTCGGCGACCAACTCATAGTAGCTGTGATGTTCAACGCTGCCATTGACGTTGCACCTGCTGCATTGGGTGCCGGAAGTCCCATGCTGCTGCTCAGCGTCGGGGTCGACAATGGCGTCGCCACGCCGCTCGCCGCCAGTGAGGACGACACGCTCTACTTCTCGTATGCCGTGGCTGCAGGCCATTCGGTCGCGAGCCTGGGGTACTACTCACGGGTCGCGCTCAAGTGCGTCGGTGCAGCGGGTGTGAACCAGGATCCGACTCAGGACGCGCTTTCGGTGACGGCTGCGATGCTCAGCACTCGAATCTTCGTCGCCTGGAGCGAGCTCTCGGCCGCCAGTGTCCCTCCCAAGTCCCAGGTGCGTGTGAAATCCTTTGACGCTCAGCAGTTCCCACCGCGTTGGGTGACCGAGGACGGTGGGATTTCGACGACGTCTAATATCCAGTTTGACGGGACCCAGGCCGCCACAGCGCCCATGCTCCACACGTTCGCCTCGAAAGTGTATCTCACGTGGCAAGAGGCCAGTGCCACGACAGCCAACAGCCCAACACAGATCCGGGTCGCAGCGTACCTGGGTTTAATCCCCAGTGGCTCTGGCGTGGTTCAGTGGGTGCTGGTCGACCGCAAGCCTGCGACGACGTCAGGTATCAATAAGGACCCGAGTCAGAATGCTGCAGCAGCTAGGCTTGTGACCCACAACGCCAAGCTGTACGCCGCGTGGCACGAGACGAGCGCCACCTCGGCGGTCTTTCAGATCCGCGTGGCCGTGTACAACGGCCTGGACCTGACCCCAGTGTGGACCTTTGTGGACGGCAGCCTGGCCGCTAAGGGCATCAACTTTGCGCCACTGCAAGCGGCCCAAAATGTGCGACTCGCGTCCTGCACTTCGCCAGCGAACGCCGCCGTCCCAGTCCTCTACGCCACCTGGGAAGAGACCGAGCCGACGAAGAACGTGCAGCAAGTCCGCGTCGCTGCACTCACGGGTACAGACGCGGCGCCGAAGTGGGTTTTCGTAGATGGGAACACGGCCTTCGGACTCAACTACAACACGACCATGGACGCCAAGTCCCCGTCAGTGGCGTGTCTGGGCTCGTCGCTCATTGTCGCGTGGCAGGAAGCATCGGCAACTGTTGTCGGATCTCCACAGAGGATCCGAGTCAAGCAATTCAATGGGGATTTGGTGACACCCGTCTGGAAGTCACTCGACCGCAGCGCTGGGATCAACTTTGACGTCTCCCAGAGCGCGACGAACGTCCGTCTCCGCACCTCAGCGAGCGGCCAAGTGTTTGCAACCTGGGAAGAGACTGACGCCCAGTCAACCAAGTCCCAGGTCCGGGTCGCGAGCTTCAGTGGCCCGATTGACCTGTCTGCGTGGTCGTTTCTCGACGGCGCTCGGTCCACCTCATCTGTCAACGACGACGTGACCAAGAGCGCCAGTCGCCCCGTACTAATAGTCAGCTCTGTGCCTGAGTTCTCGCTGTTTGCGTTCTGGCACGAGACCTACGCTCCCAGTGGCAAGACGCACGTTCGCGGTGCTGCACTGGGGGCTGATGTCACGCAGTGGCAGTCGCTCCAGTACGCGTGCATCAGACGCAAGTCCTCAGCTCCAGTGACAGTCGGCAACCTGCTGCTCCCGGAGCTAAGCACCCCCGGGTCGCTGGACTTTGGTCGATGGATCAGGATCGACACATCGTCCCCGACTGTGCGCAGCGTGACGCTCAGCGGCGACATCACGCGCGTCATGAGCACGGCACTGGTGGTACAGACCATCGACGTGTTCAACCAGGCGAGCCTCACGCAGGGTTCGTTCAAGCTGCTGTATGGCGAGTTCCATGAAACTGTGTGCATTGACTGGAACGCCACAGCGACCACAGGCGCCAACTCGCTCAAGAGCGCTCTAGAGACGATCCCAGGACTCGCACTGAGCGTGAACGTCGTAAAAGACACGAGCGCGTTTCACGACGGCCATCAGTACCTCGTCACGTTCTTCTTTCCCTCCATGGGTCTCCAGCCATTACGAGTCAAAGACGTTCCGGAGGATACGAGCTGCACGCCATTCACGTGTCTCCCGACTGCGCTTTTTGCATGCTCCGTGGCGAGCCTCGTCAAGGTGAACCAGAATGCCGATGTGACGTTCCGCCCCGGTGTCCTCGATGCGCTGGTGCAGTTCTCGTTCCCCGTGATCGTTCAACCGGGCGCTGTCATTCCCCCAAAGCTCACACTGGAGACTGGAAACGCGGACACTGAGGCTCGCTACACGTCTCGAAGTGCACTCCAGGAGTTTGACGTGGGCACGGACGCCCCGAGTCCCATCTTGAGAGGCGGCTTCCGGTTGTCCTATGGGGATTTCAGCAGTGGTGGTGGGCTTGGAATGGGGCGGATCAACACGACCGAGTGTATTGACGTCCCACCGGATGACTCCGACGGCGTCCAGGAGCTCCACGAAAAGCTCAGGGCCGCCATGCCAGAGCTCACAACCATCGGAATCTCGCTCATCACGCGCGAGAGACAGAAGAACGGATTTCGCTATCGTATTTCTCTACGCAACAGCCCCGATCTGCTGGACCTCGTACCCGCAGACGCGTCCTCATGTCCTCAGTTTGCTGGACGAACCCAAACGATCGACGTCTTTGCAGTCTCCCAGATCCTCCAGGGCGAGTTCAAAGTCCAGTTTGGCGACGCTGTGAGTGGCTGCATCCCCTGGAACCTTCGAGCTAAAGGTGGTAGTGTTGGTCTCCAGCAGTCAGTCTCGCTACAGAATGTCCTGAGTTCGATCGTACCAAACCGCCTTGTGGCTGTGCAGGTGACGAAAGACCCGTCGGTCTTTGCTCACGGCCACCGCTATTACCTGGACTTCATGAAGCTCGACGATGCCACAGAAGAGCTGCTCGTGGTCCAGGATGCCGTCGCGTGTGCGGCCTTTGCCTGTGACGATGGCGCTGGGGGTGCAGCCGTCTGTGTAGGGCTCAACCTGGCAGTGAATGCAGACTTTAAGACCAAGCGCGCCGAGTCCGAGACGCTCTCGTTCCGGTACCTGGTCCAAACTTCGGACGACACCTCAGCCCTCACATACGTAAACGCGAGTGCTCTCAGTGGTGCCATCGTGAGGGCATCAAAGAATCCGAGTGTGCTCGCAACCCTCACACTCCCAGTACCAGCACTGCCACTGAGGAACGCGCTGGGAGCTCAGGTCACGATCGTCAGTGAGGATCTCATCCCGTCCGTCCTGCGCGTCTATGCTGCGACTTTGAACGGCGAGTACACTGTGGGCGACGAGGTTGTACTCTTTATCCAATTCACTGGTGCGGTGCTTGTCCAGGGCGCGCCGCTGCTCGAGCTCAACTCCAAGGGCGTCGCCGTATACTTCACGGGCACGGGTACCGACACGTTGGAGTTCCGATACAAAATTGCGGAGAACGAGAGCACCGCGAGCCTCGACTACGCCACGCATCACTCGCTGCTGATCCCAGATTCACGCTCGTCCATTCACTATTATAGCAGCACTGAGGACAGCCCTAGCACCTTATTGGACGCGGATCTGCTGCTCCCAACACTGGGGACGGCCTCGAGTCTCGCGCCTACGAGGAAGATCGCTATTGACACGTCAATGCCCACCATTGTCTCGGTCTCGTCGCTTAATGCGGACACTGCGCCCGGAGCCAAGGGCTACGGCGTGGGTGATGTGCTGCTGCTCACAGTCACGTTCTCAAAGGAGGTCGTGGTGCTAGGAGTCCCAGCAATGAGCCTAAACGCGGATCCTACGACCGCAATCGCGACGTTCCAATACGGAAGCTACCGGCAGCTCATTGACGTGGGCGTTCACGCCACGTCCCCGCTGGTCTCGGGTCAGTTCGCGATTACGTACGATGGAACTCAGTCTGGGTGCATTGACTTCCAAGATGCCAACAGCGTCGCCCCAACGTCCATGAGGTCTCGTTTGCTGGAGATCGAGGCGATTCAGCGCATTGGCATCGCGGCTGTGAACTCGACGAGCGTGAAGAACGGGATGCGATTCGAGATTGTGTTCAGGTCCACCCAGGTACTTGACCTCCCGCTGGCCATCGAGCCCATTGTCTCAGATGTGTGTGCTCCACTGCTGCCGTCCTCAGGCGCGCCTGAGAAGCTCATTTCAAAGGCCACGGACACGGTCGTGACGTTCCAGTACGCCATTGGCATAGGCCATGCGAGTCTGGACCTGGATACCTCTGGCCCAGCGCTCGTACTGCCAGACGCCGACACGATGATTCTACGCCGAGCCAAAGACCCGAGCATCGCCGCCAATTTGACCTTGCCGGTAGTTGGGAGTGCGAACCGCCTTGGTTCAAAGAAGAACCTCGTGGTCGACGGCGCGCCCATCGTGATCCTCGACATCGTCTCGGACTCAGATAGCGGGACCTATGGCGTCGCGTTCCCGCCGACAGCGAGCCCATTGACTGTGCTCCCAGGCGAGATTCTCTTTCACCTGGTCTTCTCACGTCCTGTACGCGTCGTGGGGACTCCTACAGTTGAGCTCGCGACCGGCTCCCTTCAGCCGAATGGATTCTTCCTGGCTAACCGTTTTGCAAAGTTTGTCGGTCAGCCGCAACCTGACCAAGTCGCATTCCTGTACCACGTGCTGGAGGGCGATTTTAGCTCGAACCTGGCGTTCGCGAGCGCAAATGTGCTGGCAAATGCCCAGATCTACGGGGTCTCAACATCGTCCTCAGCGCTGGCGAACACTGTACTGCCTCGCCTGACGGTCTCAGGGACCTCAGCCCTCCGCATCGACGCGTTCTCAGTCCCCACGACCGTGAAGCTCTCGTCCCCACACGAGGACGGAACCTTTGGTGCCGGTGAGGCCATTCAGATCCAGGTGACGTTCTCGAAACCCGTGATCCTCCAAACGGGACTGAACCAGAACCAGGACTACTATGCGAGGTACCCGACTTCGCTCGTCTTCCAGAACAACATCTACGTGCTCTGGACCGAGTGGGAGAAGCTCTACGTGCGCACCAAGAGTTACTTGTACCTGGCCGTCTTCTCTGCCTCAACGCTCGAACGAATCCCGACCGCAGCGTCCCCAATCGTAATCAACCGCGTGCCCAACACGTTCATTGAAAAGGCGTCCATGACGGTCTGGAACGAACGGATTTACGCGGCCTGGGACGAGAATGGGCTCATCCTCTGCGCCAAATACAACGGCCTCACGGCCACAGAAGCCTGGACGCTGATCCCCAACATGGGCGCGAACAAGAACATGGCCATGCAAGCCAGTCAGCCCTTCTTGCTCGTGCACAACCTGATTCTCGTGATCCTCTGGCGTGAACTGGCCCAGTCTGTAGCCACCGGTGGAGGACTCGGACTCGTGGGCCAGATCCGCGTAGCTCTACGCAACGACGACATCGACGCGCCGCTCTGGATCTTCCACGACGGCAACCAGCTCAGTGCTGGGCTCAACAGAGACCCGAGGTGCGACGCCAAGGAACCTAGCGCCATTGTCTTCAAAGGCACGATGTTCATCACCTGGCTCGAGGCTCACAGCGCCGACAACAACAAGGAGGTCTACGAGGTCGTCGTCACCCGCAGGAACATCATCAGTCGGGACCAGTCCACGTGGCTGTACCTGGACGCGCTAGCCTCGACCAAACCCATCTATTCGTTTGTATCAGCGTACACCCCACGCCTCGCAGTACGTCGGCGTGGCTTTGAGGACTCCGCGCTGATTATCACCTGGTATAGAGACACGGAATTTGAGAGCGTGACCGAGGTCTTGGTGGGCCAGGTCTCGGACTCGGACTGGACCGCGACCCCGACTGTGGCTGAGAGCGTGCCGTATACGCTCAACGGCCTGAGGAACCCGACGCTGGCCTCCAGTCGTCAGCTCAGCATTCAGAAACTTGCAATTGAGACCTGTGGTGACGCGCTCTACGCCGTGTGGATGCAGGACGCGCCGTCAAAGGACATGAACCAGGCGCTGACTGCGAACATTGGCGTCCTCTCACAGGCGACAGAATCTGTCTACAACGGCTGGAAGTCCGTGTTCAAAGGGACGACTGTGAACCAGAACCAGGGCTTCGACGCCATGGACACCAACCTGGTCTGTTCATCCCCAATAGGATCTTCGAGCCCGGAGATTGGCGTCTTCTGGACCGAGTTCGATGGGTACTCGACCAAGCTGCGCTTCAGGCACCAGCGAGTACAGACGCGGTCATTGAGCTTCCCACCTGGGAGCTACTGGGAAGAAGTGACCTCGGGCAAGCCTCTGCTCAAGATGGGCACGGGCACCACACCGCCCGGGTTTGCTGTCAACACGGATGTCAGTGGTATCGAGTCGTACGTGCTCAACTTCCTGTACATCGTCGCACAGGGCGAGAACGCCGTGGCCATCGACGTGCTCGACCGCACGGCGCTCGTGCTCAACGGCGCCGCGGTCCGGGACTACCTGGGCCAGGTCCCCGACTACATGCTCTTCCCCGATGCGAACGACATGCGCGCACTGAGCTACAACAACAAGATCACGATCGACACAAGCGTCCCCAGCGTCGTGGACGTCACGGCGCTCACGCCCTCGGGTGAGTATGGCGTGGGCCAGCAGCTGTTGCTCCAGGTCGTGTTCACGGCGCCCGTGGCCGTGGCTACAACGCCCGAGACCAACAGCTACCCGGTGCTGTATCTGCGCTCGGACGAGCTCCACTTCCTGGACGCCAACGTGAACCCAGCGAGGTACCTTAGCGGCTCGGGCTCGAACGTGCTTGTATTCGAGTACATCACGACCGAGTTGGACTACGCCGAGAAGCTCGACTATTTCCACTCCGGCTCGCTCGTGCTGCTGGGCAACTCGGTGATTCAGCGAGGTAGTTTGGGCTCGGCGATCCAACGCAACGCGACGTTCCCGACCACGGACGCGCTGCTGGCGCTGCCTCCACCAAAGTCCCCACACTCACTCAGTGGGAACTGCGCAATCGCAATCAAACCCACGCAGCCCCGGGTTGTGCAAGTCACATCCTCAAACGCCGATGGGACGTACCACCCGGGTGATACGATTGTATTGCAGGTTGTGTTCTCACTGCCAGTGTTGGTGTTTGGCTCGCCAGTGTTGCTGCTTGAGATGGGAGTTCCCAAGACCTTTGCGGGTTTCACAAGCGGAAACAAGACCACGACGCTTTCATTCACGTACTCCATCGCGGTTGGCGACCAGAGCGCTGGTTTGGACGTCGTGGATGACCGCAGCGGCAACATGAAGCTCAACTACGTGCTCTCGCTCGAGCTGGCCGGCCGCGCACGGATCCTGCGGCTCTCGACCAACCCAAGTACTGCCGCGGTCGTCGCGCTCCCGGCCCCGGGGACTCCAGGCTCGCTCTCGGTTACTAAAAACCTGGTGGTGGACTCGGTGCAGCCGACGATCATCGACGTGCGGTCGACCACTGTTAATGGGACGTACGACATTGGGGATCAGATCGAAGTTTTGGTCGAGTTCTCACGGCAGGTGGTGGTACGAGGCGTGCCCCAGGTCATACTCAACGTCGCTGGGAGCTTTGATCGCACCGCAACGTACACTGGCGGCTCGGGGTCCACGATCCTAAGGTTCGTCTACTCGCCTGTGTCGGGCGACAACACGCAGAACACGCCGCTGGACATCCGCGACGAGGGCGCGTTCATCCTGAAACCGTTGCTCATGGGCCGTGAGCTCACAGTTGAGCCAGCCCAGGTGCTTTGTGTCGCCCAGGTGCCAAGCTTAAGTGCGGACCTGACGATGCCCCGCCCTGGGATCCCGCTGCAGACCAACTCGGTGCGCAGCTTCGTGGGCAACGGCATCAAGCTCTTTGTGCGCACCGACGGCTTCCGTGTTCAGGACGTGCAGACGGACTTAGTTAGTGGGGAGATCTACGCGCCAGGCCAGAAACTCAGGCTCTCAGTCCTCTTCACTGGTCCTGTGGTCGTCGCGGGATCACCCAAGCTCGCGCTGAACGTGAATGTGCTCGTGCAGAAGTACGCAGCCTACACGAAAGGCTCAGGCACCAATGAGCTCCAGTTCGAGTACGTTGTTGTCAATGGTGACAGCGTCAAGGTGCTCGATGTCGCGTCCCCAGTTGCCTTGGAGCTCAACGGTGGGATGGTCGCGGATGCCAGTGACGGCGTGTACGTGCCGCTCAGGCTCGGAGGCCCTTATCTACCAGGCAGTCTGTCGTTCAAGTACCAGATCGAGGTCTCATCGACGCCGCCCATTGTCGAGCGCGTCTATGCTGTGAGTCCTAATGGGACGTTTGGCGCGGGTGATGATGTCCAGGTCGCTGTGCAGTTCTCACGTCGAGTCACGTTCTTATTGGTCACGCCCGTAGCTCCAGCGCCGCCGACGTTGCTGTTACAACTCCAGGCTGGGATCAAGACTGCGATGTACGTCTCTGGGGACGCCACGCGCGACCTGGTGTTCAAATTCCGCGTCCTGGCTGGGGACTCGGCTCTAGAACTCGAGTACGCGACTCAGAACGCGCTCGTGGGCACGCTGTTCGCGATGGCGACGACGCCAACCGTCCAGGTTGTCACGCAACTGCCAGTCCCAGGTACTTCAGCTCAGAGTCTGTCCAAGCAATCTCAGATTCGCGTTGACTCGAGTCCACCGAAAGTACTGCGTGTCGTGACTGTGGACCGCAATGGAACCTATGGCCTGGGCGACCGAGTGCGCTTCCGCGTGCACTTTTCCTACCGCGTGGTCGTCCCAACCATTTCACAAGCGAGCTGCGGGCTCGAGCTCTCGCTGGGTAACCGCGTCATGCGGCTCGCGACCTACTCGGGGGGATCGACCACGAAGGTCCTCGAGTTTGACTACACAGTCGCGGCTGGGGATCGCTCCGGACGGCTCGAGTACACGGCTCAGAACAGTTTGGTCTGCTTAGTACTTCAGTTCAGCACTCTGCTGTCGCTGACTGCGACCACGAGCCTACCGAACCCTGGCTCGGAAGGCAGCTTGAGCCACTCGAGTGACTTGCGCGTCGACCCCACAGCTCCACGCGTCATTTTAGTGTCCTCGCCGCTTGCGAACGGCGTCTACGGCGCTGGTCAAGTGATTGACGTCACGGTCTCGTTCTCCGAAGCTGTGACATTTGTACAGGGCCAGCCACGGCTGCGGCTCGCAATCGGCTCGTCCAAGCCCAGGCTCAGTGGTGCGGCTTTTGCTTCCTATGTCTCTGGTAAGGGCTCTGCGACGCTCACGTTCCGGTACACGAGCCAGGAGGGCGACATGGCGCTCCCACTGGCCTATGATGGTGTCGACGCACTGTCACTGGCAGACCCAGCTGCCAATCTCGAGAGGATCTTTGCGGCCGCGAATGGAGATCCCAGTTTTCGAGTCGCGACGCTGAGGCTGCCGATCCCTATGACGACGGGCAGTCTGAGCAACTCGCGCGACATCCAGATCGACACTTTCGAGCCGCCGCGCGTGGTCGGCGTCAGCAGCGCCACGCCCGACGGGATCTACACTGCGGGGGACGTTCTTCAAGTGACTGTGACCTTCTCAGCGCCCGTTGTTGTGTCTGGAACCCCAAAGCTTAGGCTGGATACTGGGAATACACCTGGAGTGGCCTCGTATACTTCTGGAAGTGGCACTGCGAGCTTGATCTTCCAGTACGCCGTCCAGCCGGGAGACCACGCCGATCGCCTCGACTACCAGCGATGTCCAGACACGGAGCGCCGCCCTCCACAGCGACGAGAGTGGTACAATTTCGTGATCTGCTCACAGGCAGCGAACGCGCTTCAATTAGGAGGCCCTGGTAGTACCATCAAGCGCCTAGCGACGACTCCAAGCTCCGACGCGGTGCTGGACCTCCCCGAGGTGAGCTCCTGGCCCAAGTTGCGCTTCCACACGTCGCGGGACGACTTTGTGTACGTAGACCAGCTGGAGGCCACGACCGACATCCTCGAAGCCGAGCGCACACTGCGTCCCCCACTGGTGAACGAGTTCACGATCTCCCAGCAAAGGGCGTCCATAAGAATGTACAGCAATGGAATCCCCGACCATACCAGCAATCTAACGGGCGGTGATACCAATAGAGACCTACAAGCGAGGCTTGTGATTAAGGAGCAGCGCTACTTTGTCGAGCTCAAGCGGTTCCCGGAGCAGCAGGGTCTGCCGCTGCGGACTGACGACTACAATGGCTTTGTGGGCATGTTCCTGAACGGTATTCCGTTCAAGAACGCCAGCTCAGTGGCAGTGGTGGTACCTCCATCCACGCCAGCCAGCTTTGATGCCTGCGGTGGGGCCTTGGACGACAGTGGACGGTACTTCTACCGCGACCTGCCGACCTGCTACCTAGCAAAGCTCGGCGAGCTCCCACTAGCGAGTCAGCAACAGGAGCCAAGGCTAGCGTCGCCTATAGTAGGCTACGCGTTCGACGGCTTTCCCATCTACGGTTTTTACGACGAGAACGGGGAACTGCCGCGCCACCTGGACGAGTGCAACGGCCGCCTGCGCTCCGACGGCAACTACTGCTACCATCTCATTCCTTCGTCTCGAACCAGTAGCAAAGAGCAATCAACACTGCCGCTGTGTCTTAAGGGCATTGATGCCTCGCAAGTGGACTCGCTGCTGCGTGTATTCAAGTTCCCAGTGGACATCCGCGCGGTCGAGGGCCTCTCGCTTGCCAGCCTCTCGCGTTTTGACGGTCTCGTCATCGACGAGAACCCGACAACTCTATTGACGGACAAGCTCTGGCTCAACCCCACCGGCGTCTCAGTCGTCTACACATCCAAGAGCATGGTTGTGAGGAGCACGGGCGTTCCTGATGGATCCTTCGGTCCATTCCCGAACGCCTACAACAAGCACAGCGTCAAGTCGCAGAACTACGTGTTCGTATTCCCATGGCAACCAGTGGCTCAGACAACCACGACCGCACTGCCCATGGACACGCCCATCGGCGTCATGCTCAATGGCGTCCCGTTCTTCTCAGCCAAGTCGGGTATCTACGGCGCCGACGTCATGAGCAGTGCCAGTCCAGCTTTGTTGCTGATGGACAAGTGCAATGGCCTCGTGGACAGCGGTGGCGACTACCGGTACTACGCGTCTCCAGACTGTTTGCTCAGTGACCTCAAGGCCAATGCGATCAACAAGCCCTCGCCGCTGATTGGGTATGCCTTCGACGGCTTCCCGCTCTACGGTCCCTACAACGAGGACGGTGCTCTACCGAAAGATCTGGACGAGTGTAACGGCCGCATTGGCTACGATGGAGCATACCGGTACCACGTCACGTTCACGTTTCCCTATCTCATTGGCTGCTTCCGCGGTCTCCCTACCAGCCTCGTCGATGGCGTCAGCGTCTCGTGGCCAACCAATTTGTATCGGAGTCTCAGCTACGGCCACGACCTCCGTATCAACACGGAGGCCCCACGCGTGAGCCAGGTCTTCACGAGCAAGGCCTCGGGCACGTACGTGGCCTGCGAGACGCTCGACATTGTCGTCCAATGGTCAGTGCCCGCCTCCGTGAACACGGTCATGGGGAGACCTAGCATCCCAGTGGCCAACTCGACTGGCTTTGCGCTATTTGACGCCTCAAGGAGCTCGCCGCAAGCCTCAGTGTTCATCTATCGAGTGGACACTGACGTGGGACTGTTCAGCTTTGACTATCGCGCGAACATCTTGCTGAACGGCGCGAAGATCCGACGGCTCGCGGCGACCCCGACGCTGGACGCGGACCTGCGGCTCGTGAACGCCGAGTCGATCCCTCGCTTTGCATCCAAGCACCAGCTCGTGCAGAACGTCAAGATTACGATGCGAGGACTCTACCATCCGAAGGCGAGCGACCTGAGCGTGCGTCTGTTCCACGAGACCCGGAGCGCCGTGGTGATCGCCAACTGCTGCAACGAGCGCACGGACGCCTTTGGAGAACCTGACAGGACGCTGCGTGTGAACAAGGAGCAAATCGAGATCTACCCAACGAACCCGACGAGCGGTGTAGGCTTTGACTACAGTTTCCAAGACCTCACGGGCGCCAAGAACCTCGCTGTGGACGGCGGCGCCACGGCGCTCCAGAGCTCCACAAGTGGCCTCTGTTCTGCATCAAACGCGATCGACGGACGCATCGAAGGCTTTGCCTCAAGCCAAACGGTCGCGCGGACGGACTCCAAGGCAAATCAGACAGCCTGGTGGGAGCTCCGGCTACTCAAGGAGACGGACATTGGTACGGTACGGCTTTGGATGGCGCAGGAGGAGCGTCTACCGGCCGTTGTGCAGCAGCTCAAGGTCAACTCGAATGACGCCGTGAGCCCCGTGACTGGGACGTTCACGCTCATCTTCACAGCCTCTGATGGAAGTCAGCAGAGCACAGCACCCATCAGTTACAACGCAGTGGCGATGATCGCGGATGAGGACCAGAAGATCGAGAACCTGGGCATCGGCAAGGCCGAGTCCCTGCAGGCCAAGCTCATTGCCTTGCAAGGCATGCCTCGGATCTTCATTACGCGCTTCCCTGCAGATGCAGCGCAGTCTCCGAACGGTGCGTTTTCCTGGTCGATCACGTTTCTTGAGAATCCAAAGCTCTACGACAAACAGAGCCTTATTTCACCATCACCGCTGCGCCTGGGGATCAACTTAATATGCTCCGGAGCTGGGGTCATTGAGCTCTCGTCGCCACTTCCTGGGGACGACGTGGATCCGTGGAACTATGTGGAGCGCGACGACCGGCCCGAGGGTGTGAGCATCGGCAAGCTCTCGATGTTCCCGTTCTGGATCCTGCTCTTCGAAGACGCGGCCGTGATGGACTTTGAATCCTTCCAGGAGGCTTACGAGGCCGCACTATGGGTGCACCGCGTCGACGAATCCGTGGCCCAGCGGCGCGTGGTGTCCGTGAACCCGCCGTCCAACACCAAGGCGAGATACATCCGCGTGGTTGCGACCAAGCCGTACGCTCGGCTCACCCTTGCAGAGGTCCAGGTCTACAAGGAGCGCGCGCATCTGCTCTCGCAGTACGAGGGTGGAACACCCGTGGCCACAGAATTCTACCCTGGAGCCGAGATCTGGTCTCCGGAGGATCCGTTCCAGGCCGCATTTGGTGGGATGACGAGCGAAGGCACGTGGACGCTCGCGATCCAGGACACGGTAGTGAAGCAGCAGGTTGGCGACTGCACCATCCATGGCGACGGGGCGATCTCGGACTGGGTGCTCGCGGTCACCAACATGGCGGGGTTCACGCGCACGTACTACATGGACATTAAAGCCCATGTGAAGACCCTGCCGCGCCATGGAAAGCTGTATATTGGCGTCCAGGAGACCGAGGCCGATCACTTGGACAGCGACTGCAATGGGATCCTGGACTCGAGTGAGGCGAACGCGTACCTGTCTAGGTACCTGCTCAGCTACGACGTGTTCCCGGCTCTCACTAAGAAACGCGCGCTGCTTGGGTTCCTCGAGGGCTACGAGAAGTTTGGAGGGATCGAGATCCTCGAGGATGCGAGCGAGCGCCAGAAGCTCCTGCCAATTGCCTGCGACGCGCGATACCTCGCAGATATTCACATGGACCCGTTCTTCTATGCAAATGGACCTGGAGACGTGGGCCTCAAACTCATGGAGATCGTCGGTGACCGTGTGATCAAGTACGTGCCCAATGCTGAGTTCCGCGGGCGCGACACGATCACGTTCTCAATTTCGATAGGAACCGCGGAGTCGGCGGTGCTCGGGACCGTGGAGCTCTATGTTCGTGAGTGTGAGGACGTGGATTGTAAAATGGATATGCAGATCCTGCATA
The DNA here is from genome assembly GCA_023337805.1 of Globisporangium barbulae. NCBI lineage: Eukaryota > Oomycota > Peronosporomycetes > Pythiales > Pythiaceae > Globisporangium > Globisporangium barbulae. Next base: position 5,290 of record JAADXK010000038.1, on the reverse strand, counting down.
GGAGTGTGTGAGTTGGTCAGAGATAGCAAGTGAGAGCAAGGAAATCAATAGAACTATGGTAGGCAAAACGTATTGACGGTTCACGAGTACACAATGGAAACTACGCTGACAAACACACTATGTAGAATGCAAATTCAGATTTCTTACGCTGCCATGTTGAGTCTTGCGATCAAGTCAACTCAGCAAAAGCAGTGGACGCTTGGACATTGAACGTTTTAAAAGGATATGGAGGCTCATTCACTCAAAGAGGAGTCACGCTCAGTAGCTCTTTTGGATTGGGCTGTTGCCGACTGGAGCTGGAGACTGCGTCGTTGCGATGCTCAAGACAGCGGTAGGAGTCACCGCTGAGGTAGCCGAAGGACGACCAGTGACAGCAGCTGTTGGCTGGGTGTGCGAAGGCACTTGGGCGGCTGGGTGCGTGATAGTTGGGGTTCGAGCTGGGGTGGTGACAGCACCTTCAGACTTTGGAGTCGACTGGACAGGGTTACCCTGAGCTGGAGCAGGCGTGGATGGAGTCGGGACCGGTGTGATTGTCGTTGGAGCTGGCGACACAGCCGATGGAATTGGGTTAGGAGCACCAGTGGCGACAGCTCCGCCAGATGTTGGGGTCGACTGGGCTGGGTTACCCTGAGCTGGAGCAGATGTGGTAGGAGTTGGGGTCAGCGCGATTGTCGTAGTAGTTGGAGTCGGAGCAATGGACGTAGGAGCTGGGTTTGGATCTGGGGTTGGCGCAGTAGTGGTGGGGACTGGGGTTGGCGCTACAGCTGTAGGAGCCGAAGTCGGAGTCACGGTGGTTGGCGCTGGTGTTGGTGAGACAGTGGGTGGAGTTGGAGTACCAACAGCATCGCCGGAAGTTGGAATCGGCTGGGCTGCGTTGCCCTTGGTTGGAGCAGGAGCACTCGACGCTGGGGTTGGGACCTGGCCTGGCTTGGTTCCCGCGTTAGTCGCAGATGATGGCAGAACGGTCACTGGGACTTCTGTGATGCTGATCTTCGGTGGCTGGATGGGCTGGCTCGTCACTGAGGTTGGCTTGGTCGCACTTGGCACCATGGACTTTGGAGCCGACTTCGGTGGGTACGGGGTCTTCGCCAGTGAAGCCGCAGCCACCAGTTTCTGGTTCGACTTTGGTGGTGCAGTCACGGTTCCATTCTTCCCAGCATTGCCAGCAGAAATCGACTTCGCTGGAAGCGAGCTTGGTGTGGTCGCAGATCCATGGATGTCTCCCTTGGTGGGCTTGGCAGTCGGAGCAGCCGTTGGCTTCGCAACTGAAGTGAGCTTCTGGTTCGCCTTGGGAGGCAGCACCAAAGCTTCTTTCTTGCCAGCCATGCCAGAGAGGGACGCTGCCTTGGCAGAGAACGGGCAGGGCGTCGTTGCAGCTTCAGCGACGCCGACTGGAAACTTGGCGATCAGAGCTGGGGTCTTGGCGATGACGCTGGCAGGCTTGGCGCTCGATGGGCACGGCGTCTTGATGCTGGCACCACCGCTGGTTGGTTTCTGCGCAGAAGTCGGCGCCAGCTGGGCGAGAAGGCTCGGGTTGTCCGCCTCGATCGGGACCACCAGTGCTCCGAATGCAACAGAGATGAGCGTCAGGTGAACGAGGATGCGAGCGAGCTGCATGGTTGTTTCTTCTTGCTGGGCTGTCTTGTGCGGAGCTTAGCAGCTGTATGGAGCTGTTGACTTGGCAAGTCAAACTGAAGAATGAAGTCTCTGGGCAAGCGCTTTGAGCGCTCTTGTTGTAAAGCACCTTGCTCTACAGCTGGGCGGTGACTTGTAATCGCTGCTGTAAAGATAAAGATCGCGTGTACGTGGTAAAGTCCGCATCATGACCTTCTGGTGTGGGGCTCGTGGCGCCGAGGCCACCACCGCCCTACAATGTTCGTCGTCTCGTGCTGATTAGCTTTACGAAGCCGATTCTGCGTCCAGCTGCTGGTGATTACCATGAGCAGCCTTCAGTCGGGTTCGTTGTCTGGTGCCGGCCGTTGTTTTTCGTGGTGCTGGGGTTGTCAGCAGCCATGAAGAGAGCAAACAGGTGGTTGGTATGGAGCGCAGCCACGCATGTGTGGGTCGACGGGGCTCAGTATGTCAACGCATGACTGGGAATATGCATATAGGTCAGAGAATGCTGCAGTCGGGTCGGTTTGAGCATTTTGTATTGCCGCAAGGATGGTTATCCGCATATCTAACAGAGAAATCGAGTGACCGCGAATCAGGAAATCTGATGGACAACAGGAGAGAGGGCGTGCGTGTAGTCCCTACAGGTGATAATGGTGATGCAAGACCAGGAAAAATTCATGTTCACTATCCAGTCAACGGTGATGGCAGGTCCCACGATTCGAAAATGGAAATCAACCTTGTGGCTCATGTCTAAATGGATGGGTACAGATGCAGTACATGATGCACGCGTCCAGCGTCACATCATGCACAAGAATGAAAATTTTGTCGTCCTGCTTGCTATTCATGCCATCCATCACATTCCTTCAGTAAAACTCGACACTAATTGATTTCATGCATATCACAATGGCGGGTTATTTATTCAAAGCTTCATTAGATCCTATGGCTACTGTATGTACACATCAAACCTTACGCTTGGGCGGTCTTTCCTAGATGGATTGACTCAACTTGTACGGACTCACTCGTCACATCTACAATCACACTCAAGACAACTTTTGGTTCCGAATGCCGGGTCTGTTAGCTGCGCACTGGTGTCCAGAAGTCGATATGGATTAGTACGACTGGACGGGGCTGTTGCCAGTCGAGGCGGATGCTGGCGCTGGATCAGTACCACTCGTGGTGACACCGTCGCTCGACACCGGCACCGCCGTCACCGTTGGCGTGGAAGCAGGCGGTGGTGCAACAGCAGCTGGCGCGTCCGTTAGAGGCGACACCTGGCCGGGGTTGTTAGCTGGCGATGGAGTGTCCACTGGAGCTGGCGCCGTGGTAGGAGCCGCTGGAGCATCAGTCACGGTGGCAGCGGCTGGCACTGGAGCCATAGTCGGGACGATGGTGGTTGGCACCGCGGTATCGGTCGGGGTAGCGGTGGTTGGTGCTGGAGCCTGGGTCGGAGTAACGCTAGTCGGCTGGGCTGGAGCACCAGTCGGTGTTGTATTAGCTGGCATCGAAGGCTGTGCTGGTACAACAGTGGCTGGCTGAGTCGCAGCTGGCGCAGACACGGTGGCGGCACCGCTCGACGTTGGCAGCTCCTGCACCGGGCTGTCTGGCGCTGAAACAGGAACAGTGGATCCCGCCACTGGGGCCGAAGGCCGAGCCGAGGCAGACATTGGCGATTGCGTCACAACCACTGGGGGAGGCGTGATGCTGGCATTGCCGCTCGAAGCTGGTGGCTGAGTCGGCACATCCGTTGGTGGGGTCACTGGAACTGATGCAGGTGGAGGAGCCACCACCTTTGGTGGCTGAGCTGGCTGTGAAGCCACTGGAGAAGCAGGCTTGCCTCCGCTTGGAACCTGTGGCATTGGAGCCGAGCTTGGTGGGCACGGCGTCTTCGCATCACCGCCGGTCGGTGGCATGTTGTTATTGTTGGGCGGAGGAGTGCTGTTGTTGTTACCCGAAGATGGAACACCAGGCTTACCGCCGGATGGGACGCTAGGCTTGCCACCCGATGGAGGTGTAAGTGGCTGGGCCGGCTGAATTGGCGACGGGTTATTGCCGCTCGATGACGCAACTGGGGTGGATGGAGAGCCCTTGTTACCACCGAAACCGGTGGAAGGCTTGGCGCTTGTTGGACACGGTGTCTTCGCAGCTCCACCACTTGGAGTCATACCGCCGAATCCAAACCCACCCGACGCGGGCTTCTGCACAGGTGCTGGAGTTGAGGCTGGCTTCATATTGTTGTTGCCGTTCGATGGCATGTTGCCACCGAATCTCGTCGAGGGCTTGGTGCCAGGCGGGCATGGCGTCTTGGCAGCTCCGCCGTTGTAGCCTCCGGATGCAGCCTTTGGAGCAGTGCCGCTCGACGTCTTGGAGACACCATTCTGGGTCGCTCCCTGTGGCTGCGAGTACTGCGCTGGGTTGCCGGCTTCCCCAAGCGATCCGACGGCGACGGACAGCAGCGCCAAGTGCACGAGAACGCGAGCGAGCTTCATACTTAAGAGAGACTGGTACTGGGATGGGCGCCGATGTTGACTTGGCGAGTCAAACTGTGGAATGAGCTCTTCGACGGAAAGTGGGACGAGAGGCTCTCCTTCAGCTTTCGTAGCTCCTCGCCTGAATGTAGAAGAGATGACAGTTCAGTATATTCAGACGCGCCAACAGACATGGGTTCAAGAGCGGACTCAACGTCACTGGCCCTTGGTAAAGGCCAGGACACGTCCATCTGCTTACTGACCCATTTCTCTAGAGCACAGTGGGTCTGATCCAAAGCAGTAGTCAAATCGTACCGGCACAGGTGGAAGGTGCTGGCGTTCGTGGCTGCTGAAGCGCGGCAGTGTTCTGTACCAGCTGCGAAGACTGAACGTATTGCCGTTCGTTATGTTTTCGAGGAGCAGGTGGTGAGCACCATCACAGTCAGTCGGCTGGGCCGCGACTCTACAGGATTCGGCTGAATGCTCTGGCTTCTGCTAGGGGCGCTGCTGCCGAGTCGGATGGACAGCCCGTTCAGCCCTCTCTCTCTGTATTAAGATCGCCTCCTCCCGAGTTTCAATGTGCAGCAGACGGCACTTTGGCTTGGATCTCTTGAGCATCAATGACACGAGTGCTATTCCACATTTAAGTACACCAAGAAAGAATGGAACTGCTTTGTGACAGCGAAATAAGTTCACGTACTTGTTTATCAGTAAGCAAGCGAGTGGTGACAGATGGGCAGCCGTGTGAATGGCCACACTGGGAGGACAACCTGCCGCTGTCATATTCAGTTTGGGTGCCGCAGCTCACTTTCTTGAACCGGTGGTTTTAAGAAAAACTACAAAGTAAGCACTTCAAAATATTGTTCGTGATAACCGAATACATCGAATATGCGCGTCTCGGAGCTGAAAGTATGAACATTTGGTTGCTTTCCAGCTGGGTACTGGGTCTCCGAATGCGACCAAGCATTTTGATGGGCGCCTTGTCTGGTGCCTCCTTTGTATGAGGATTCACATTTGAATTGTTTAGAGCACCCACACCGGTTGTGAGTAAATTAAACTAAAATAGTCAGGATTTGGTCACGATGATTGATTTATTTACTCAAATAGACCTGCTGACTGCACCGGTGCCAACTCCAAATGAAGTAAAGTAAAAACCACACACACACAAACAAGCCAAACCAGCCACCGACACCACCGAAGTCGAGAGCGGA
>JAADXK010000037.1:0-61251 GCA_023337805.1 Globisporangium barbulae | reverse complement strand
GCACAGGCGACACCAGCGCGCTCACGACAGAAGTCGTCCCAGATGGACGACGTGCGGCCGGTCTCGTTCCACGCGCCTTCTACCTGGTACGCAGCGGTTGCCGAGCCAAAGAGGAAGTCGTCCGGGAAGCAGCGATTGGCGCTGTCCGCACTCACAGAGATAGCGATGGTAGCGTTGGTGAGTGCACCAGCGAGCGCAAGCAGCGACCAGCTCTTCATGGCGATCGAGTGAGTTTGTTCTGTGGAAGTCTTCGTCCTGTGTGTGCGATTCGAAAGTGACGGTATCTATGATAGACGCCCGCACTCGCTCACCTCAAACCAAAAATTTCACTTCAACCAAGATATTTATCTTGTGCGGATTTAAATTAACTCTCAAATATTGATTGTTAGACAGCGTCGATTGCGTATTTAATAAAAATTTCGTATATAAAAAATGAAATGCTCTTGATTAAGTCACTCCAACAATAGATCTCACATTACTGACATAACACAATTAATGACATGACAATTTAGAGCGCTGTTGCATCCCTTCGACAAGCCTGCCGGAATCGATCATGGGAGGGAAGCTCTGGACGCTCGTGTGGGTGCTCTGCACGCACGCCGCTGCGCTCTTCCTCTTCACCACAGGCTTCTTCCTCACGCGCTTCGAAGTGCCCGACGTGAGCCAGTGCGACGTGCTCCCCCATGATGACGCCCGCGTCACCCAGTCCGCGCATCTGCGGCGTCACGACGAGCTCCTCCAAAATGACGATGACACAGCACACAGCGGATGCTGGATGCCGCGACGCTACAAGCGCGTGGTGTTCGTCGTCATCGACGCGCTGCGCTACGACTTCGTGACAAGCACAGCGCCCAATACGGCTACGTCTGCACAGGGCTTAACAGCGCCGTCGTTCTACCTGAACCATCTCCCGGTGTTTAGGGACATGCTCGCGCGCAAGCCCAACAACTCGCTGCTGCTCAAGTTCGTAGCGGACCCGCCGACAATGACGATGCAGCGCCTGAAGGGGCTCACGACCGGCAGCTTGCCCACGTTTCTCGACATCAAGGACAACATGGCGAGTACGGAGATCGCGGAGGACAACTTGATTAGACAGATGCGCGAGCAGCAGCGCAAGATCGTATTCATGGGCGACGACACGTGGGACGGACTCTACGCCCGGCACTTCACGCGCAAGTACTCGTATGACTCGTTCAACGTCAAGGACCTGGACACGGTCGACAACGGCGTGGTGCGCCATCTCTTCCCGGAGCTAAAGCAGAAAGACTGGGGGCTACTTATCGCGCACTTCCTGGGCGTTGATCATGTCGGCCACACGTACGGTCCCAGCTCGCCGTTCATGACCAAGAAACTCCATGAGATGAATGCTGTGATGGAGAGACTGCTAAAGGAGATCGGCAAGGACAAGGACACGCTGCTGGCCGTGATGGGCGACCACGGCATGTCGTCCGACGGCAACCACGGCGGCGCCACGGACGACGAGACTGGCGCTGCGCTCTTCCTCTTCAGCAACAAGCCGCTGGTTGAAACAGACAATGAAGGAAATGCGAATGTGTGGTCCAGTGAGGTGCCGCAGGTGGACCTGGTGCCGACGCTGGCGCTGCTGAGCGGCCTCCCGATCCCGTTCGGCAACCTGGGGAGCGTCATCCCGCAACTATTTGTCTATAGTGACGGTGCTGGTGATCGCGCGACTTCATTGCAACGGCTGAATCAGGCGCTGGGCCTCAACGTGGATCAAGTGCGACGCTACCTCTTCCGATACTCGAAGGCGTCAAAGCTGCCTGAGCGCGAGTACGACACCCTTGAGACGATCTTCAGCGAGATTACGATACTTAAGAAGCACCTGCAAAGTCAAGATCCACAGGCAGCTGTGAGTCAAGAGACCCACGTGAAGCTCGCGCACCTGCAGCAAGAGTTTCTACGCGAGGCGCTGTCGCTCGGCCGCTCGATCTGGACGCAGTTTGACTTGTGCAACATGGGCTGGGGGTTGCTCTTCCTACTGTGGTCGCTCTACCTGGTTACTGCGAATGGCGTTGTTCGACAAGACTCTCAGGGCTATTTCCCTGTTCAGAGCAGCAGCATTGGCGCGCTCGTGGGCTTCTTCGTCCCTGCACTCGACACTGTGATCCCAGTTCTCCCTGCTGCTGCATTCTCAAGAGCTCTCGTGATGGCTGTGCTCTTTGGATTAGTGGACTCGACCGTGCGCGTTCCACACTTCCAGTTCATCAGCAGCATAAAGCAATTTAACCTGGCTACAGCGATCGCAAAGACGCTCAATGCCTCGAACGTCGTCATACTCACGGTGGTGCTGCTGCACGTGCTCGCGCTGCTGTCCAACAGCTACATCGTCGCGGAGGACAAAGTGATGACATTCCTGTCCGTCACCGTGGGCTTCTTTTTGCTGTTCCAGTGCCAGCGCGCTCTCGTGAACCAGCCAAAGACGCAGGCGGCTGCCATCGTGAGCTGTTTGGTGCTGATCGCATCCACTCGACTCGCAGGTGCGCTGGATCTGCCCAACATCATCCAGTCGGACGTCTCGCTGCTGAGGACACTTGTGCCTCTGGTGGTCACTGTGACACTGGCGTTCGTGACCACAAACGCATGGACAGCTACAAATCCCCTCGCGCCTTCGTCATCATCATTACGCGTACGGTGTATGTTTGCGTCTGTCGTCGCGAGCTGTGCAAGCTGCGCTGTGTATTGGCTCTTGTCCCCCATCGAATCAACGCTCATGAGGCTGTGGCTACCTCGATCCGTGTTCCTCACGGCTCTCAGTGGGATTGCATTCCACGTGCAACGCGGAGTGAAGCGACAGCTTCGGCATGGTGAAGCGCCTCAGCTTATCAGCATCTGCCCTGAGTATGTGCTCACGGTGTTTCAGGTCGTCCCGGCGTTCATGCTCGTGCTCGGCTCCACGTCGCCGCTCTCCGTGCTGTGTCTCGTGCTACAGTGCCTGAGCTTCGCCGCGATCGCCCGCCTCTGCTACAACACCACGAGCAACAGCAGCAAGAGCTCTTCAATACACAGCATGCCAGTGTCGTGGGTGCTCCTCTGGAGCACAGTCTGCTACCAGTCGTTCTTCTTCACGGGTCACCAGAACACGTTCACAAGTCTTCAGAACGCGGCGGGCTTTGTCGGCTTTGACGACTTCCACTTCTACTGGGCGGGCGCGCTGCTGGGCTTCAACACATTCGGTTGCTACCTGCTCTGGCTGCTCTTCCTGCCATTCGCTTTCGCACATGATGAGCAACAACAGCCATCACAGCCAACAGCCATCACTGAGAAAGCAGCACATCGAAGGAGTGTCATGGCGCTCTCGCACTGGTGGCGAGCCGTCTTCACCGTCGTGCTGCATTTTGCGCTCAACGCGACGGTGTCAACGGCGTTCGTGGCACTGCAGCGGCGCCACCTGATGGTCTGGGCGATCTTCGCGCCCAAGTTCCTCTTCGACGCCATCGCGCTGATCGTGCTGGAGCTCTTGCTGCTGCTCACGTCGCTTCAGGTGCTCGCGCTGTGACCTTGCATAACCTTTCATAATAGATACATAAAATACGCTTTGTTGGTGCAAACCTACCCTTTAAAATGTAAAACCTATTAAAATAGATACAATGTTTTGGCATCCAAGCTCTGATCCCGCCAACAGCTCTCATCACTTTTTAAAATCGCACAAAATGGCCGGCGGGGGCAAGAAACCAGACGACGCGCAGGCGAGCGCGGCGGCGGCAGCGGTCACGGGGCCGGGCTTCCCCGTCGGCGCGACGCTCGTGGCGCGCTGGATGGGCCAGACGGAGCGCACGTGCGTCGTCATCGACCGCAGTGAGTGACCTGGAGAAAGTGGGCGTGGGTAACACCAACAGGACGGTCCAAACCGCGTGCTAACATACTGTGCGTGTAAATCTTGCTTGACAGGAACGATCGGCAAGGACAAGTTCAAGTACTACGTGCACTGGCATGAGGTGTGTGCAGTACTGATAGCGCTTGTGTTACTGCTATTGCTATTGCTGTATAGTAATTGTCGTTATGTGTGTGTATGCTCTGTAGTTTAACCGGCGCATGGACGAATGGATCAACGAGCACGAGATCGTGCGCCAGGGCACGGATGAAGGTGCGCACACTGCCACTTGCCAGCAACGAACTGTACTGTTACGATAGCTAACTGCATTATGTGTATTTGCATGTCTGTGTGTATTTAGAAATGAAGAACTTGCAAGAGAAGGACGCCAAGGAGAAGGAGAAGCAGCGCCGGGCGACCGTATCCAAGAACAGCAGCAGTACCACCACTGGGGACGCAGCTACTGGTGCAGAGGACGGCGCTGGTGCTGGCGCTGGTGGCGGCGCACCGCGCAGCACACGCGCGCAGAAGCGCAAGGCGCCGTCTGCCACCAGTGACGACCACGAGTTTGCACCGCCGGATGAGCACGACGAGCACGAAGGCATGGACGCGGCGAGCATCCGTGAGCACGAGGAAGTCACGAAAGTCAAGGTAAGCGACTGCGAAGTGGCGGATTTGCGTGTGTATGGCCTTTTGCTAACAGACTTGCTGTCTCGTGCTGTAGAATGTGCGCTTTGTGGAGATCGGGCGCTACCGCATGGCCGCGTGGTACTTCTCGCCCTTCCCAAAGGAGTTCTTCCCGGACGGCAACATCGACTGTGTGCGTGCGTTGTTTCTCCTTGCTGGGCTATCAACAGGAATACTGTAACCTAACTCTGTTGACTATTGCTATGTGTGTCTTGTGCACCTACACAGCTCAACTTCTGCGAGTTCTGCATGGCGTTCTTCGTGCACAAGCGGGAACTCGCGCTCCACCAGATGCAGAAATCTTGCGCGCGGGTGAGTTTGTTAGATCATGAGCAGCACACCTGGCATGTTGTATCATTCACTAAATGGACGATACACCTCACTCACGTTTTGCCTCGGATGGCTTGGTGTGTGTGTGCTGCAGCATCCACCTGGGAATGAGATATACCGCCACGAGAACTTGAGTGTGTTTGAAGTCGATGGCGCCGTGTCCAAGATCTACTGCCAGAACCTCTGCTACTTTGCCAAGTGAGTACTTTGTATGTTGCAGCATGCAAGCGCCTGTATCAAACGCGAAGAGCTCACTTGACTTCCTGATGCCCACAGGCTGTTCCTGGACCACAAGACGCTCTACTACGACGTGGACCCGTTCCTGTTCTACATCGTGTGCGAAGTGGACTCGCGCGGGTTCCATCCCGTGGGGTACTACTCTAAGGAAAAGTACTCGGAGCTCGGGTACAACCTCGCGTGCATCCTCACGTTCCCATGTCACCAGCGCAAGGGCTACGGCAACTTCATCATCCAGTTCTCCTACGAGCTGAGCAAGAAAGAGGAGAAGGTCGGGTCGCCCGAGAAACCGCTCTCGGACTTGGGGCTCGTGAGCTACCGGAGCTACTGGACCAAGGAGCTGCTGCGCATTTTGAAGGAGTACCCAGAGAAGGAGGTGTCCATCATGGAGCTCACGAGGGTGAGTTTGCTTGTCTGCGAATAGTTGGCTGGCAGCTGAAAAGCTCTTCAGTAGTTTTGAGCAGCTACTTACTATTATGTGGTTCGTAGATGACGTCGATCAAGAACGAGGACATCATCGCGACGCTGCAGCATCTCAACATGATCAAGTATTTCAATGGCCAGTACGTGTTCGTCGTACCTGAGCAGCTCATCGAGGAGCAGCTGAGCAAACTGACGAAGAAGGGACCACAGGTCGTGCCGGAGAAGCTCCACTGGGCGCCGCTGCACCTGGACATCAAGCGCGACAAGTGGTCGCTCAAGACCATGACGACCGAGAAGGAGGACTAAGGTGTGCGTGAGGAGTGCAAGGCCTATGGGGGCTTTTATAATACGTACACGTGGGCTGTTTGCTCTTTTGTTTATCTTGTTGGCTCGACCATTGACCTCCTCGATTTTTCTTCGTCTTTGCTGTGCCTCCAAGGTGATAGGAGGACACACGCACAGATATAAAGTGACGACACACTGCGATGCTACTTGAGAATGGTTTCTTCTCTTCTCTATACATCAAACTGGACAAGACGCTACACCATTTACATACATTAGACCGCAAGCAAGCAGACAGGAGGCGCACTCACGATACCATCGTCGCGGACGCCATCGCTGCCGCTACTGCTGCTGGAGACGAGCCATTGCTGTCACTGCCGCTGGTGAGGCACTCGTAGGCCGCCTGGAACTGCTGCTTCTGCGCCGGCGTCATCTCGCTCTGCACGTTCTCGAGCACGTCGTGGAGCCCGCCACCGGGGATGCAGACCGAGCACTGGAGGTGGTACCACTCCATGAGCATGAATCCCTCGATGTGGATGAACATGACACCAAGTTGCCACTCGCCCTGCGCAATGGCCGACGAGCACACCTGGCACGTGGTCGTGGACGTGGGCGCGATGCGCGCCACGGCTTCGTCGCAGCGGCTCCAGGCGCTGCGGCCGCGCGCACGCGGTGGTGGTGGTGGCGGCATCTCCATGTCCAGCGTAGCCATTCTTGTCTTGTTTGTCGTAACGCGAAGTGATGTGTTCCGTTCAATGCAGACGGGGAAGACACGAGGATGCGGACGAGGCGGTGGCTGCTTGGATGGATGAGTTGGACAGATGCAAGTCAGGTGCGTGTGGGTGGCTTGCTGGCCGCGCGTCGAATCTGCGAATGCCAGAAGCAGATGAGGCAGCCGCAAGAGCCGAGCCAACAATGGAGAGGAGGAGCTTTGCGAGACGTCTCGAACGAGAAGGAGTCAGTGCAGAGCGAAGTACAGTAAGCGGCGTGCGGACGGACGCGGCACTCCACTGTACTCGTTTGCGCCGATCTTTTTCTTAAGTGCTCCCGACGTGTTTCGTAGCGTCGTGCGTGCGCTTTCCTCGTGCTGCTGGTTTGTTGGCACGTAACTGTGCTTGAGCGTGCGTCGACCGTCAAGTGAGACCTTGAAGGGCCACACACTGGCTGGTTGCCTTGCTGGGTGTTCTCTTTGTCATGGAGCAGCAACAGGTGGGGATCGAAAACGCGCACTGTCCCATTGCACTCTTTGTGTATTCATAACCAGATCCAAGACAGCAGCAGCTATGAGGGAACGAGCGAGCTTTTGGGTTCAAGCGTAAACAGCTTGTTCACCTGCTCATGACAATGAGCTTCACTATGGATGCAGAATCGAGTCAGCAGCCGGGGATTCGTCACCGCCAGCTGGTTTTTCAGCTCTTCTGCTGTCCACATACAGAACGTCAAGAATAACGCTTTCCATCCTGTTTGGTCAGTCGGCTCGATCGCAGGCGCACTTCTCACGCGAGTGGATTGATCTCAAATGCGAGGAAGGGCGCGCATCTTTTCTTTGCGCTCGCAACTTTCTCCATGCGAGCAATATGGCGCCATTGATGCCAGTAGAACATGATTAATGGATTGATAGCATTCTTCTGCTGCTGCTGCTGGTCGACAATGTGCAGCCTCGCCTTTACATGCTCTAAGCCAGATGGCTACAGTCCCCGCTTTTGCATTTTCGAGCGCGTTTACTGAGCCGATGAGCGGTGCTGTGTCATGCACGCTGGACCAAAGCAACTGCTATCGTGTGCTTGCTGCTCATCTGAACTGGCTCTGTGTTTGCGCTAAGATGAATGATGCAAGAGTAAAGTGGCTGCATTTCTTTCGCGTCGGTCGTTGTGGACAAATGGACCAATCAGAGGCGTTACTGTCGCTTTCTATCCAATCAAAATCGTGTTTGGCGCCTTTTCCAGAACTATGGCTACAGAAAAAGTATCTTTATTAGCTTTTCAGTTGTCCCATTTCGACCACAGAATCCGGTCAAACCACAACAGCGCTACGGCCAGCAACGCTGCAACCAACCTTCTAGCCTTTCAAGCAGCGTGTGTTACACGAGCGCGTGTTGCTCATGTGGGCCTCGCTCTCACTACCTCGGAAGCTCCTGCCTTCGTGGAAAGTCCACCTCGCCGTTTGACCATTGCGCAACGATCGACTTCTCGTGGCGAGCATGAGTTGGACTATCGACTCCTCTCACTACTGTAGTGCCTGGACCAATCCAACATGACCATCCCATCTTCTCGTTGCAAGCATCTAGTTCGTGCGGTTGTCCCGCACAACTCGGACGTACTGGAACGCACGCCATCCAGACGATAGCCTCCCATGCGTTCGTCCAGGCGCCTGGCGGTCGACACTTAAATCCTGGCGCATGGCATCCTAAGAGAGGCGTGCAACCAGCTGAGCTCGACGTGTCGTCGGCCCTCGTCGCCGTCGGTTCGATTGGTGGTGGCGATGGCGCTTCCTCAGCCCCACGCTCTTTAGAGAGCAGACCAACAAGCACCGCGATCTATCTCAACGCTCAACCTATCCAGATATTGTACTCGATTTGATACAAAAACTCAGCGCCTCATAGTCGTTTTCCGGCAATTTTGTGCTGCATGAAGCTTCTATCAAGGGGATGTGACGCACCGAGATGTCAGCGCCTGGGGCGTTGTCGGATATGAGCTATGCGAGTCCGGGCGCCTGATGTCTCGGTAGGCAAATAAGATGGAATCGTACGCCGTCGAAATCTCTAAAAGTCCATTTACTCTGTACAGATATGCAAGAAATGCCGAGAACATTCGCATCACATGCTATGATGACCGTGCAACTGGATTGGAAGGCAAGAAAGAAGGCGTCGATCACGCGGGTGCAAGTAGTTCGTGGTCTGACGCAGCGGTAGGCTGACTGAGTCGATTGTGAACACTAGTGCTGGCTTCGAAAAGTGAGGATCGAGAGTACAGCAAGAATGGAGCTTGGAGGCTTTATCGCTCCCGAGTGGCTGAGTTAGTCTGTTACTTGCTGCTTTGCATTCCATCGTGTCTATTGTCGGAATTTGTCAGCAACTGCTCAGCGCGGTAGTCGAAAGCTCAGAAGGTGTTGGTGTTTCGCTGCAGCATTTCGTATCGTAATGTACTTTGCAATGCGTTCGTGTTTTCACTCATACTTCACCTTGCTCATGGTGCTGTCATGTGAATGATAGAAGATTATCAAATTCGGTTACATGGGTAAATCAACTTCAATAGCTAGCTTCCTTAGAAGCGCCCATGCAGCGAGCATCGAGGATGGCCGGGTATTCGTTCTCCTTTGATCGAGTCCTGTGGACTGGCCAGCCACTGCAACGAAGACTGGCGCAAACGTGTGGTTGTGAGGTACTCATTCCGACTCGGGCATCCTTTCTGCCAACTGCTTGCTGATGCGCATCGAGACTGCAAGGTGGCTGACAACGCGCGCATCGTCAAAAGAGCTGCTCCCCAGTTCTCTTCATTTGGCCGGCGTGGGTCGAAGTCGGTCGTCTATCGAAAGCGAATTCGACGAGCATAGCGTATTCGGCTCACTCGAGTGGTACGGAGAAGCTACAAATTCGCAATTGCACCAGCTCATAGATCCGTTCGGGCTTGTGAACGGCAATCAGGCAGCCAGTCATTCATATAGTCCTTCCTCCCCATTGAAACATGAAAATCATGAGCCTAAATATCTAATTTCAAAGGTTTTGCGCATTATGGAGATATTAGAAAACACAGGCAATGAGGCTGATCGCACATTTCAGTAATGTCACCATAGCTGCACCCATTGGCTGCGCTGAAAACAAAACGAGAGCTTCAGAAACTCAGAGTGTGTGGAAACGATTTAGGAGGGGTTTACCCTGACAGCCCTCCCGTCGTGCGTTACAACTTCAGCGAAGTCCTGCAAGCACGCATTATTTGCGCACGAGCGCAAAGAGCTGGACAAACATACGCATACTCATCGGATACATTTGTTATGATGCGCTCAAACGAAGTCCCTGAACATCATTTACCAGCTCGTACATATCGTCATCCAGCACTCTAGTGTACCGCCAGCAGTTGTTGATTGTCGTGATTGTGATTGCTGCCCATGCTTCTTTCGCCCACTGCATTGCGACGAGCACACCGACGTGATGCAGAGACTCAATCTCTCTCCTCATTTCTCGGGCTCCCGTCTGCGCGGCATCTCAAAATCTCATCCAGCCTGTCAACCACGTACCGCGACCGCAACTGCGCGATTCGCTTCTTGAATGCTTAAATGATGCCAGCGTCTTGGGGCTGCAGGTGCGCGGCCGTGTTCGGCGGCAGCATCTGTAGCGTCACGTTTGAAAGCGGTTCGGCAAGGCGATGAGACAAAGCATTGTCGAGCAGCAGCAAGACCTTGCAGTTCTCTGCGCGCATGCTATCGTTGAAGCGACGAGCTCAGATTTGAAAAAGCTCGGTGTTCATCCACCCTTTCGGGATCGACTCGTATTCGAAGCCGAGCTGCTCGCCCGACTTACCGCCAAAGCAACGAGGCCGCCGCGCCGCGCCAACGAAGAGCAGGGGAGCTTAGTCGAGCCGTCAGCGTTGCACGTAACAGCGACAGTCAGTCGCTTCTTCGCGTTCTTGCGCCCCGACATACGCTTCGTCGAGATGGACTTGTCGGGCGGCGTGCAGTAAAAATACGCGGTCACATCCATGTTGTAGATGTCGCGCTTTGCGTAGCCTTGTGTGGTGACTTGGAGTGCAGTGCGCCCTTCCTCAACACTGACTGCTTTGGTGGACGCGGCCTCACCGTACACGCGCTTTGAGGTGAGCTTGCGGCCCTTCTGAAACTTGCACAGCCATCCCGTAGAGAAAGTCAGCAGGGAAAGTTTAGTTGCTCCAGACGGAGCTGCGTCTCAGAGAAGCTCTTCGCGAATCTTCTCTGCCTTCCCCCGAATTGTTGCATCGGTCACAACGGGCATGTTGCGGCGCTCGCAGTCGCGAATTCACTGTAGCAGCGCCACCTCGAGCGCCGGAGAGAGGACGGATTGGCATCTCTTCTGCTCCGGGTTGGCTTTGTCGTCGTCTTTGGCGACCAGAACGCGGTGGATTGTCGTCCTTGACGGGGCGTGCGACAGTCTGAATGTGGTCACTGCCCACTCACCAAGCTCATGGTGCGTCGTTGTGGGGTGCGCTCTGTGCTGCGCCCTCATTGCTTGCTTATGGTTGCTTGTCATGCGTGCGTGGTGCCGGTGACCATTCGTGTTGATGGCGGTTGTTTGCTTGCTTGTGAGTGAAAAGCATGCGAGAAGAGCGCCAAACGTTCGAATTGCTCGAAGTGTTTATCTAGTGTAAGGAGTGGAGAGGAGAGAGGAGAGGAGGAGACTTGAGTAGTAGAAGGCAAATTGGAAAGTGATTCATTTTGAGCGGTCCTTAGTTCGTTGTCACTACATCTAAGCCGCTACTGGATCTCTTACGTGTCCTTGGCGTACGCGCTGGATATTCTCTGCACGTCAACCAGTCACGCCTCAGAATCTGTATGCATCACATGCAGACCAACACGTCACATACTGCTAGCTATCTGATTGGCTGAAGGCTCTGGGACACTTCTGAGATACGTCATCAACGGAATGATTGGAGGTGCCAAGAGTGAAGGTGGTACACGTAATCAGTGGAATGTTTGTGTATGCCATGAGTGTAGGTGTGCCTGTAACCCACATCCTTACATCTAGAGTGTGTGTGTAATTTGATAATCTATCGGATTTAAAGGGTATGGTTTATAAACGATGTTTCAACAGGGAAGAATGACTGTATATCCATCCATCCAAACCCATTTCACATTCATCCCATATCACGGGGGCGTCAACAGTGTTCTGGTCAAAATCTAAACCTCTATGCGGTAACAATGCTGGCTAAATCCGACATCCCCAGCTCGAGCGAGAGCGGAACCAGCGATGACTGAGCAATTGAGGCTACTCACCTCAACACTCAATCAACTTTCATCTTTTATCATCCCCTGCGCTCGCCGTGTTCGTGTGAAAGTGTTCGTGTGAAAGCCCGCGGCCGACCTTTTTGGCCCTGCAGTTGGTACTGGGAGATCTCGAGGATGTTTTAAAGGCGTTCACGTCGCGATTCACCGTCATACCACAGCCGCCATTGTTGCTGCAATGGAGTACACTGTGAACTTCAACGTGCGTTTCACGCCATCCTTGCACTCGCGCTTCTCGTACATGTTACTGAGACCATGAGCGCCTGTCCTCGAGCACCTGTGGCGCACCTTGCTCGTGCGATAATCGTCAATCGGGATGACCGTGACGAACCTGCGCAGCTCGTGTTTCAGACGCTTGACCGGGACGCACACCATCTTCTTGATGAACCCGCCAATGTCTTTCGCGCTTCAGTCTCCGTATCCGACCGCCACCCTGCTCCCGTTGTCCCCGATGAATTTCTAGCAGAGCTGGCGAAACTTTTTGTGCGTCATGCAGTATCGCCGGAACTTGTGGTCGCGAAACTTTTTGCGAATGGAGAATTCCAGCAGCATGTCGAATCGCGGGATCATAAGCCGCACGTACCCCTTCCGCTTCTCCAGAGATGCGGTCTTCTTGGCGGACATGTTGCGGACTGCTTCCAGAACTTTCGTATTGTGGTCCTGCCAGTGGTGGATGGTCGCGTTGCTCTTCGTGTACGTGGAGTCGCGGTAGAACTCCTTCGCGGAACAGTGAATGGTCTCGCCCGTCGAGCTGGTCGCGACAAACAGATCCCTTTGACCGGGACCTAGGCCCCATACTACGTTGAAATGCCGTTCCTTCACGTTAGCCAGCTTGAAATGAGGTTCCAGTTTCTTGGGCTTGCGGAACGTGATGCTGATTACCTTGCCGTCCGTCACTATCTCCCCGCCAAACTCGTGACACGCGGTTTCAAACTTGTCGATGAAGAAGAACTTTCTCCAATTCTTGTCCGCAGCCATGTTTCACCTCATCCCCTCAGCCGGAGGTTTCATGCCCGCTCGCTGAAGAAGCGCTCGTAGACTGAGCTTGCACATCTTGAAGTGACTGCACTCGAAACTTTTCTTGGTCGGGAGAAAACTGAACGTTCGCAACTCGCGGAAATCAGAGTCGCTCACGTGCTCGCGGTTGTGTGCTTCAGCGTACGACAGGAACGTGTGTACCAGCGGGATGAGAAGGCGTGGAGAGCGGTCAAGCAATCCCTTGTCCGTCCTCGGCATGCGAGGCCAGTACCGGAACACGATATCGTCTTCGCCCTCGTACTCCTTCGCGGAAATGTGCTGGAGCGCAGTGTAGCACTCCAACCCATTAAGACCGTACCGAAGCTTCAGGTACTTCTGAAACCGCCGGTAAAACTTGAGCAGGACGTGGTTGGAGGCGTTGGTAGCCATCTGTATGCTTGCGTTCTGCTGCCAGCCACAGTTGATGAACTGTCGATTGGCGAAGGCCACCTCGGTCCCGCGCCATGTCTTGTACGATTCGACCGATTCCGGAAACGCCGGCGTCACGGTGGTTCCCTGACCTAGCACGCCCACTCTGACTGCAGACAGGCACTGGTAGAAGAGCACGTGGTTCAGCTTTGGGAGCTCGAATCCTTGCTCACACGCATGTATAGCGTAGACGTTCACGACGATGTACGCCTCGACCACCATCTTATTCAAGTCCTTCAGCATTTCTTCCCACGGAAGCGCCTTGCCCTTGCCTTTGCAGAACTGGCTGAGCGTCATCTTTACGACAGAAAAGTCGACCGTCTTGTTGCGTTACTGCCTCTCCGCGGTGTCTGTCCTGAGCTTCCGAGTCGCTGCGGCATACGGAAGCGGAAGACGCACGAGATCCGATTCTACCTCCTCGAGCGCACTCCCGTCGTCCTCTTGCGAGTTCGCTCTTGGGCGCTTGGGCGCCATGGCAAGGCGATAGCAGTGTACTAGGCATAGTGGTTGTGTTGGTAGACTCAGGGAAAAGCACAGAACACTTGAGAGATTGTATGCACGTGAGGACACTTAGCTGTATTCGCTTTGGCGCAATTATCCGACTGAGCTCTCCTGAGGAAAGCACTGTCTTGCGACATCAGCATAAAACCTAACCAGGTGCAGCAGTCTGCCCTTCACTATGATTGTTACGGTTGCATACAAAATCCCATACATTCACATTCAGTTTATAGATAAGCAACCTACCACGTCTCCTACTTCTCTCTTCCTGTGCTCAGCCTTCACTTGCGCCTATGAGACCTCGTCGTGTGTTGGCAGTCCATCTGCAAGCCAACCACCATCCAGCGAACCGTATTGATACTCGCACGCTCGGTTGTAGTGTTGGCATCCTCTCTTATCGTCGTCTCTCCTAATCATCATCATCCACACCTCCAAGCACAACCGCAGAGCACAGCAGCGAACTCACAGAGCCAAACTACATGAAGTCGTCGGCGCCGCTGCTGCCGTCCTCCTGGTTGTCCAAGTGAACCGCCTGGAAGCGCTCGTTGCTCACGCGGATCTCGTCCTCACTGTCGTCGTACTCGACCGTGTCGGCGTCCGCATCCGCGTCCACATCCGCACAGTCCACGTCGGCGTCGTCCGCGTCGCCAAAGTCGTCGTCGCTGGCGCCACCGCCGTTCGCGAGCGATCCCGTGACGCCACCTACCGTCGAGTGGAAGAGTCGGACGGTCGGCGCCCCCGGCTGCGACTTCTCGTTCTTCGACCACATCTTCCAGCCGTCCTCCGGTGGCAGCTCCATCTCAATGTGACACTGCACAAAATAGTAGTCCTCGTCCGACATCGTGCCCAGCAGGTTCTTGTTCGGCGAGTACGAAATGTACCACCGCCGCGCCTTGCTCGGCATGCAGCACCGGAACAAAGTGTACTCGATGCTCGTCGTCGGACTCGTGTACGCGAACGTCGAGCAGTTGTCGTGCGTGTGCGTCGTGCTCTTGTACACGCCGTTCACGTCGTCAAAGCCCGCACCTTCCACAATGTAGCTTCTCTCCTCTTCTCGGTACGGGATGTTGAGCACTTCGCCCAGACGAATCAGCGTATCTTGCTTCGCTGGTTCCCGGAAGAGTACCGCGAGGCGGCCACCGAGACTCGGCTTGAGCGACTCCACGCGCAGCCACTCGTACATCCACTCCCACTCGCGCCGATGCGCCTCGAGCCACGTTTTCACGAGCGCGATCTTGCTCTGCAGCTCCAGCACCGTCACCAGCTGCCGGTACACAAACAGCGGCACGTGGTTGTTGTTCACGTACCGAAGACGGATCTTCTCGCGGTTCTCCGCCGTGGCGATGAGTCCAAACTCTGGGTTCATGAGCGCCATCTCGATCAGCTCCTGCTGGAAGTCAAACTCATACGACAACAGGTTCTGAATCACCTGCGTGCACACTTCCACGACCGGCTGGCCCTTCCAGCCCGTCTCCGTGCTGTTCATGCAGTGTAGGAGCGAGCGCAGCAGCATCGTCGACGTGTTGCGGTCGCCAATGCTGATCCGCAGCAGGAGGTCGCCCACCGTCTCGGCATCTTCCTCCAAGGCTGAGTCCAGGAACACGTCATTCACGAGCGCGCCGCGACTGAGTTGACTCAGTCCGCTCAAGATCGTCGTTGCCAAAGGCAGGTTGCGCGTCTGGCGCTTCAGGTCCTCGCCAAAGCCAAACGCGCGCAGGTCCTGAAGCACGTTCTTTGTTGACGTTGCTGCTATGTCTGTATAGTACGTCAGGAACCCGTCCAGCTCCACACGTTGCGGGGTCTCGTTGTTCCCGTACTTCAGCAACATGGTGCGCGCATTCTGCTCCAAACCAGTGCCGCTGTCCACGCTGTTCACAGACGTCCGCAAATACTTCGTCAGCTCGTCCACGCCCAGGCTTCCATCGACTTGGTAGTCTTCAAAGATCTCAGTGAGAGCTTCGTCAGCCTTCTCGGACAAAGTCACGCGGTGAGGACTCTGTGCACTGCTCTCATTCAAGAGCGGCTCCGTGGTACGGCGTGGGAGACCGAGAATCGCGATGATCGCTTCCAGCAGGTACTGGTAGTCAGGCGACGCGTAACGATTCGTTGTCGGTGGGATGTGCGAAGACGGGAAAGCCTCCTTGATCGCGCTAGGTGCACGGTCGCTCAGAAAGAAGTTCACCAGTCGAGCGATCATGTCGCTCTTCTGCAGGCACTCACGCGCAGTCGCACTGATCTCGGCGCAGTTGCGAATTAGCATGAAACACTCCTCCAAGTGCGACTGCTGCATCACGGACGTCTGGTCCAGGAACTCGGCCAAAGACTCGACGAATCGTCGCAGCACCACCATGTCGCTGTTGTCCGTGCTGACCTTCAAGTGCGCGTCGTAGGCTGTCAGCGCTCGCGACACGAGATGCACGAATGACTGGCGCGCAATCGAGTCGGGGCATTCAAAAACAAGTCCTCGCAGCCACTGGATGCGCTTCGTCGTCGAGAGCGCATCGAAGAAGCGCACGCAGATCTGCTTGTACTTGGCAAACTTGGACGCCAACACTGTGATCCATCGTGCGATCCCGTGCTTCTCTCGTGAGTGAAGCAGGACGCTGAGCACAAACTCCACGCCGACATCCGTCAACGTGGTCTGCGTCAATTCGTCCGAGTGATTCTCAGTGAGCGTTGCTGTCGTTGGAGCAGGAGGAGGTACAGTCATCGCCACATCCCCTGAAGGCGACAATGCCTCTGTCGACTGCGCCTGCACGTCCTTAATGTACTTGGACTGCACCATCTCGCGCAGGAATTCGTGGAACTCGACGTCGAATAGGTACGAGTTCTGCAAAAACACTTCGTTGGCCTTCCAAACTTCCGCTTCGTACTCGCAGCGCGTCTCTTCGTCGGTCAAAACGTCAGTCATCACATCCGATGAGCTGTCGTCTTCGTCAGTGGTGGTACTCGCAACTGGCACGACCTTTTCATAGAACAGCATGAGCGCGTTGCTGAACACCTCCATCTCCATCGAGTTGCTCGATCCGTGCCACGACCGACGCTGAACACCGCCAAAGCACTCGGCTTCAATGTTCGCTGGGTCAAAAGGCGACACGTCCTCATCATCATACTTGAACCATTTCTCAGACACGTGGTCGTAGATGAACGAGTAGTAGTGGCCACCCTGCGCCACGCCCGAGTGCACGAGGATGCCCTTGAGTCGGTACTCGAAGTTTGGATCCAGTTTACTGTCTCCGCCCACTTCTTCTCGTACTGCGGACGACGCCTTCGCTGCTCCAGTCGGCGAAGTTGGTGAAGTCGAATCTCGACCATTCACTTCGCCCATGAAGTCGTCCGAGGTACTCGATCCTGCTTCCGAGACGACGTCTTCGTCCACAGTGCTGCCGTCGTCCTGCGTTACACTCGAAGAGGCTTCAAGCTCCTCAATGCCCGCCTTCGTGTACGGCTTCATATTCAGATTCATCGGGAACGAGCACCGATTGTTCAGCTTCACGGTCTCGAACGTCGTGTAGTCCAAGTCAAAGCGCTTCAAGTGCAGGATCAGAAAGTTCGGGAGCTCTCCAAAGCACGTCCGTCGCACGGCAGCTTTCTTCGTGGCGCACAGCTCGCACTCGACCTTGTTGTCGCCGTCCATGACTTCGCCTTCCACGAAGCCCGAGAGCGACTCCTCAATGCTTTCCTTGCCTCGGATCTGCAACTCAAGACGGATGAACGGTTCTTCGCGCTCGTATCGATGGCCACAGTCCTTCGGCAGCTTCTGCGATATCAGCTTGCCGCCCAGAGCAGTCTGAAGGCATTTCGGACCCTGCGGGGTGTTCTTCAGTCCAGTCTCGAGTCGATCGAGCAGCTTGTCACAAAACTCACTCGCGTCGTTCTGCTGGTACACGGAGAACTCGAGGTTCAGGCACTTGCACGACTCCACAAGCGCCTTGGGGTTGAAATACCGCATCTCACTATCGCGAAGGTAGCAGAACGTGCGCTGCACCTGGCGCAGCACTTCGAGCGTCGCTTCCGTGCCCGTCAACTCGCTTTGCAAGATCGCATACCGTCCGTTCTCGTTTCCTGGACGCCCTTCGGAAAGCACAAAGCTCGCCTCGCCACCATCGTCGTATCGCAAAGTGTGGTGTCCGCTCAGATCGTCGTAGCCAACAACATTCGCTTCGTACACACGGCCACCGACACACTCGACTGCCACACGGAAGCCCACGAGTCGTTCTGGTTCCTTCTCGACCTCTGCTTTCGTCGGCTCTCTTGGCTGTGGTCGAGGTGCGACCTTCGCTGCCAACAGCCCTTGTCGCAACGTTGGCTGCATGAAAATCTGCTGCAGGAACGAGTTCATGTAGCACGAGCAGCCCTGGTTCTTCAGCCCCACGTGTTCACCAATGCCACGCGTCTCCACGTTGCTTTCCTGGCCCCACTTGAACTGGAGCGTATCACTTCTCGTAAACAGTCGGCTAAGGCGCATTTGCAGGTCCTGCAGAATGCCAGCATTCGAGGAAATCGCGGTCGCCAACAGCTTAAATGCAGGTCGTCGCGTCTCGAGCGAGACACACAGTGGACACCGTTGGCGGTCGACGGATGGGAGAGTGAACAAACACTCTTCGTACACAACTTCGACCACGCCGCGTGCCAGTTCCTCTCGTGCTTCAACGTTGTACACCAGCGCATCGCGCAAGAATTCCAGAAACCCGATCAGAACCTCCACGGACCGTTCGTTGCACGCCAAGAACTTGTTGCTGAACCCAGCACGGAGTTTGTTCAGCACCGTCTGAGCCAGCGCCTTGCAAATCAACGACGAGCCTTCCACTTGAGCCAAGAAGCGAAGCATCCGAGAGTATTGGTCGCACGGTACCACCACCGACTCGATGTGATCAATCGACGTGATCATCTTCTCAAAGACCAAGTCCGCAGCCTGTTTCGACGCCTTGCAGACCGATTGGAGCGACGAGAGCCACTGCTCGCGCACTTGGTCCGACTCGCTTCGCATCAACACGGTCGCGATCAGACTCTGCAGTTCAACTGACGCCATGTACTTGTCTGCAGCTCCATTCGCGATGGACACGATCGAGTCGACCGTCTTGATTGCGTCAATCAAGATCCGAGGCGTGAGCTTCTTGTCAGCGTTGCCCTGTGATCGGTTGAACTCGGACACGACGAGCTCCGAAATCTTTTGCACCAAGCTGTCGTAGCTGCTCTGCTCAATGACAATCTTCAATTTGGGCGCCGCGACGTCTGCTTGAGGGGAGATCACAGTGTAGTCTGCCTCCTCAGCCTCGTTCGAGCCCATGAACGAGAAGTACAATTCGCTGTGGCCCGAGTCAAACAGGCAGAACTTGAGGATGCGCAGCGCAACCGCCGCTCCTTCATTGAACGAGCTCGTGTGGAAATTCGCCTTCACAAAGTACAACAGCACTTCGTGGAAGCCTCCGCCGTGGATGAAGCGTCGCAGGTACGAGCGAGCAAACGCAATCTTTGTGTTGTCCGCTGGCAACAGCAACGCGTCCATGATCTGCAGCGTGTAGATCGCCTTGTGGTGTGACTCGGTCTTCAGAAGCGACGACCAGTCTTCCGTTTTCCCGTTCGCCTCGACCACGTTCTCTGCCGGTGTGCTCATGTTCACATCATCGTCCCAACTGTCCTGAAGACCAATGTTCGAGACTCGATCCAGCAATTCCGCCGCAGTTGGGATCTTCTTCAGGAAGTTCCACAGCGACGCGTGCACAGGCTGGCCCGCGACAATGTCCAGAATCCGGAATAGGATCTCAAAGTACGAGCCGTCGCGCGCGATGATCGATCCAGGATGATGCTCTGCTGCTCCGTCGCCCACCGGCGTCATCGGATGGTCTTGATCAGAGGCTAAGGACACTCGCTGGACAATCGAGTTGAACAGCAGCACGCGCAACTCTGTTGACTCGTTGATGTTCAGCTCCGCGAGCGTCTTGTGGTCCCCTGAGATCGCCGAGCCGCCCGAGAGGATCTTGATCTGCTGCAGCGGATGCCCCACCACTTTCTCCAGCTGCTTTCGGAACAACCACAGAGTCTGATTCGCATACACCATGGCCTGGGTCGTGCGAATCGCGTTCTCCTGACTCCCACTCGGAGACACACCGGGACCATTCATTCCGGAATTGTTGCCAGAAGACGTCGGAATCCGTTGCGCGACAATCTTCACGTTGAAATAGGCGCCACGTCCGGTCATCCCGTGGGCGACAAACTGCTGTTTCTTCCTAGGATTCGTCACAAGACCGCTCAGGAGATTTGTGCACTGCTGCACGAGCTTGAGCGATTCCGCAGAGCTATCGTGAACGACAGTGAGCTTCTGGAAGACCCGGTGCAGGAAATCCTTCACGCTCGTCTCCACATACTCGTCGTTCCCACCCTGGTCGTCCGAGAATCGTTCGTACACACGAAGCAGCTCCTTCGTTGCCAGCTCGGACACATCGATCGGTGCTTCAAACGCAATGCGCCACAGCGCATCGATCCCAAGCACGTCCAGCATGTTCTCCTTGCTTGCCGTGAGATTGCCACTCTGCAACTTGTGGTGCGCATTCAGACCCACAAAGTAGGTGTGGAAACATTTGTAACCCAGGCATCCGAGGGTCTTGAAGTCCGTCTGCTTGCACAGCAACTCGTTGAAAATGTGCAGACACACCTCCATGTTGAACGCAGTCGAAATCGTGCCGATCGATGCCGAAGCAGCGCTTCCATTCCCAACCGTTTGCTGACTCTGGAGCTGCGACTGCTGGCCTCGCACGCTCGTCTGGTTGAAGAAGATCAGACAGAACTCTCTCTCGGCTGGAGACGATGACAGAACGTTCCACAGGCGATCGATCTGTTGGACCGTGAGCTCCAGCTTCGGGGATTTGACGTGCACGTAGTGAATGAGCTCCAGTCGGTGGCCGATCGACGTGCGATAGCTCGAACTCTGCTTCTCAGCACATCGCTGCACAAAAGCAGCCAGCTCGTCAAACAGCAACGACACCAACCCGTGCTCAGCATCCATAGACTCAACAATCAGCGCTTGGTCAGTTCGGTACGAGTCGATCAGAAACTTGAGCAACTCGAGTGATTTCGACGCAACGGTATCTCGATCAGCCGAGGAGCTCAGTGCCGTAGCATCTGTTGCTGTCGTGGCTCCCGTCGGCGGGAAGCACGAGCGCTTGATTCCTTCAATGCACTCGCTTAGGAAAACCTTTCGCAGCGGCTCGCCGAACTCGCTTCGCAGTCCTTCTTGGAAGAAGTCGCGCAGACTGCGACTTAACCGCACGTTCGCGATGCTGCAGTGCATCTGGATCGACCACAGCAGCTGCAGAATCGCAGTCGTCACGCCGGAGCTGCGGTCCATGAGGAAGCTCGGTGAGCCCGTCGCCAATCGCTGCAGAAACGCCATGAGCTCTGGGAACTGCTCGTTGCGGCGCAGGTTCCCACGAAGCGATTCGTGGATGCTCTCCACCAGATGCAGCAGCAGCTCGTTCGTCAAATATGGCACCGTCGCAATCAGGAGATTGTGAATCTCGTCCACCAATGTCTGGTCTTTCTGGATGCACGACTGCCAAATCACGTCCAGGTAATGCGCGTTCAGTTTGTTCGTCTCCGCTAGGAACTTGACGAGCAGCGCGCTTCTCGACACGACTTCACGATGAATGCGGTCGCCAAAGATCTCCTCGACAACCTTTTTCTCAAACACCCAGGAGCTCAGGATGTAGTCCAGGCGCGTCTTGTCTTCGTCATTGTTCTCAAGCACCATCTCGGGGATCAGCTCTGGCGCAGGCGCCACACCTTTCCCAGTCGGCACCCAGTTGTGCGTTGGTGGCAGGTATTCTTCGTACTGGGACTGGTGTTGGTAGTAGTCGATATCCTGATCGGAGCCGGGCTGCATCTTGTCTGCCTCGGAGATGAACCACCACTTGGAGCCACTCTTCATCGTGCAGCAGAAGAGAGTGAACACTTGGTCCGTCCCTTCGCGCTGGTACACGTACGTCGCAGTGGTCGAGTCCGGTTTCAGCACATACACGCCGTTGAGCATTGCGGTGCCGGCATTGCGGACGATGTAGCGCGGCGGGAAGGACCTCGAGGCGTGCGCGCAGTTCACGATGAGGTTGATCTGTTCCAGTCCGAAGAGCCGCAGCGGCAGCGACGTGGACTCGACGTAGCGCTGCGTGAGCTCGAGCCAGAGCTTGTTGATCGCCAACGCGGAGACGACACCGGAGTCCACGAGCCGCCGGATGATCGCGAGCACTGCCCCGACCGCGTCGCTCGACTCTTTCTTGAGCAGAGAGTCGGGGATTTTCGTGAAATACGTCATAATTAACACACATATCTTTGTACAAATCGTATCGGCGATCGACGTGCGGAACTCGAGCAGCGCCTGCAGCAAGATGCGGATGTCTTCGCTCTCCATCACGGCCTCGAGGTCTTCGTTCTCCTTGCTGCTCCCCATCATCTGCTCGAGCGTGCTGAGCAGCAGGTCGAACCCCTGGAGCTCGCAGAACGCGGCGATGCACTGCGCGCGCACCTCGGGTGCACCCGGCACTTTATTCCAGTAACTGCCGATCATCGCCGACGTGCGCAGGTCCTTGTAAAACGTCTTCTTCTTGTTGAAAACCATCACGAGCACCGGGAGGGCCTGGAGGTGCTTGCCCATCTTCAACTGCGTAACGATCAACGGGATGGAAACCGACAGGCATTGCGTCACGCACGACTTCTCAAACGACCCGATCTTGCTCGAGCTGTAGTAAGGAACAGCAACAAGTCAGCACATCAAGTGCCTCGTATCATAAGATACACACACGCATGCACAAGCAAATACTTACTGTTGATCGAGCATAATGCTGATGATCTTTGGGAATGCATACTCCAGGAAGTGCTGGCTCTCGGACCGCTCAATGTGGCT
Organism: Globisporangium barbulae; assembly: GCA_023337805.1. Classification (NCBI taxonomy): domain Eukaryota; phylum Oomycota; class Peronosporomycetes; order Pythiales; family Pythiaceae; genus Globisporangium; species Globisporangium barbulae. Next base: position 38,650 of record JAADXK010000037.1, on the reverse strand, counting down.
CAGCGCCGAGTTGAGCGACTTGACGGCGTTCTGCCACCCAACCGTGGACTTTAGTCGCAAATCTTCCCGCACAATGTGGAACAGCTCGAGCTCTTCTTCCTCCATCTCGTCGTCTGCAGTGGGTGCACAACAACAGGCAGCCGTGACACAATAAACAACACTTGTGAGACCCCAATTCGCTCGCCATCCACACAGTCACACACAAGATTTCCATACACACGCACCGTTGGCTGTGTCTTCCTGCGACTTCTTGCGCCGCTTCTGGTTCTCGTTCTGGTCTGCGGGCGATCTTTCCATTTCGTGCAGATGGTGTTTCTTCTCCGAGGCGGGACAAAACTGGGTGGTAGGGCTCGTCGGTAGTCGCGTATCTTGTGGTGCACCTGCTGTGTCCGCACTGCCCTCGCGTGACTTCTTCGTCGTCGGGCTGGAGGACGAGCTGCTGGAGCTGGCGCGCTTGGGAATGCTGTCTGTTGGGGGTGCGTGAACTGCGATTGGCGAAGGTGGCGGCTGCAGGCGATCGTCGTCACGCCACGTCTCGCGCGTCGCTCGTCGTCGTCGTCGCTGCTGCTACTTCGGCAATCGCGTTCTCCTGCGCGTCGTCGCTTCCGTTCCTCTCTTCCTTTCCGCTGCGAAGGCTGAAAGGCAGGCGTGGATACTTTTTTTCGGATGTGGGTGTGAAAAAGGAAGTGGCGCTGGAGTTACTGTCCCCTGCCCTCTCTCTCTTTTCTCGCTCGGAACGCTGGGACGTCCTCCACACAACAGATGTCTGTGTGTGCGTTGCGTCTCGTCTCGTCAAGCGCGTCGCTCTTCCTGCTGCTGCTGCTCGCTTGCCTCCGCGAGCCGACTGCTTCTGCTTTTTTTCCAGCACGTCGCCGCTTTCTCTTCGACCAGAAGGGGGAGGAAGGGTGCGCTATGTCCCGAAATTCTCTTCGCTTCAACACGGGATGGATCCCGGATTTCCTTCTAGGATATCCTAAATTTCAGCTATCGTTTTAATAGCGCATATTAGAAATGAGGTCTTAATCGAGAGACGTGCCGTAGTAAATCCCTTTCACTTGAACAAAGTATACAATCTAAACATCACAAACTTTCACAAACCTCTCTAAACCGATATATGCGCATAGACTTAATAAGGGTTTGCCGGTTAATATATCGTATTATAACACTCTATTATACCCAAAATTTCAGCCAGGGTATTATGTTCGGCAGGGTACAGTACTAAATGGCACGCATTTCAGACGAATTTTTCCTCTCGGATAATAAACGATGGCAGCGGTGGAGCGGTGTAGCAGGCTGAAAGTTACACAAAAGCCAGGGTTCAAAACCCAACAGTGACCACACAGACGGATTCTCCACAGGGGATCTGGAACCGCCACGTAAGTCCTTTTGATTCAGATTTGAAACAATGCACTCCAGATTACGTGCTGCAAACACAAACCATTATGTGCTTATTCAACGACTAGCTCGTCAAACTCATCTGCAAGATCAGCACTATCTGTATCATCGGACGATTCCTCGTCAGCGCTCACCCACCTACTCTGAAAGAGTCCGCCATACACATCGTGCTTGGCAATCTGCCAGTCGCGGTAGTCATCTGCAAACCCAGCTGCGGCAATCGAGCGCTGCACGACGTCGTTGGGGACAGATTTCCACGAATTGCTGACCCAAGCCACCACCTCCTCCACGCTTAGTGGCCGCGGGTTGCCGCCCTTGATGTACTGCACTCGGTCAGATCGCTTCCACTCGTCAATCACGCTAGAGAGACGATCCTTGAACGACTTGAAGGTTCCGATATCCCCTGCCTGCAGGTACGGCGTCAGCCCTCCAAGGATCACCATCATCTCGATCTTACTGATGCACTTCGCCTTGACGTCCTTCACTATGTGCACTCTCATCGAGTCCCACACGAGCCCTCTGCTGCCGCAGGAGTCCAGAATCGCTGGGAACATCAGGTCGATCCACTTCAAGAGAAGCTCGCTGTTCATCCACGATCGCTCTTGATGCGCGACGTAGACCGCACCGCGCTTCTGAATCGATTGCTTCGCGCCTTTCCAGATCAGGAGGGGTGGCAGCTTTGTCCTTGCGGCTGTGGCGGTGAGCGCGACAGTGATCCGCATCGATGCAAACCCCGTCGAGCGCAAGACGACGTGGCGAGCGCCGGTGATGTCCACAGTGTCGCGCCGCGGGTCTTTAAAGAAGACCCCCGTCTCATCCATCAGGAGCGTGCTGCCGGGGTTGAGCGCGCTCTTTTTGGATGTGAGGTACGCGTGAAAGCGGACGGCACGCGCAGTGAGCGCATCGTCGCTCAATACGGTGAGGTTGATCGTCCGTCGGAGAGAGAGGCCGTAGCGAGCCATGAAGCGCGCGAGCCACTTGTCAGATGCGCTGAAGTCCTCGTCGCCCAGCTCTGCTTGAGCGAGCTCGCGTGCAGATGCTTGGGTTCACTGACGCAACACCTTTTCCTTCTTTGCTTTCAGGAACAGGATCTGATCAAACAAGACGTCTTCGACCTCGTCGAGCCGTGGGTGGCCGCTGCCACCTGCCACACGCAGCTGCAGAGCCGGGGAGTTCGTGATGGCGACACGATTCTTCCACCAGTAGCGAATCTGCGCACCCGACACCTTCCACCCTCGCTCCGCTTGGAAGCGCTTCAAGGCGCGCGTAGGAACCCCACCTCCGGGGCCTTCGATCCACTCGATGACTTCTCGCTTCTCGAGGTTGGTCTTGGAAACGCGCTTGGGGCCATGGCGTGCACTGAACTTGAAGGATGGAGGACCTTGTTACGGACTGAGCGTGATGAAAAGTGAGCGAAATTGATGAAAAGTGAACGGTGTGCGCTCACTCGCGCAACCGCTGCCAACCACTCGAGTGTGGCAAGGAATGGCTGAGAAATGCTCTCATGCATGACGGGCGGTATACTATTGGGCACGATATTTACCGGTTTGTGTACCGCAGAAGTGGCTTGGGTATTATAACTGGACAGGGCATATTAACCGGCAGAACCCGTTAATTGCACTTTAACCGAGAATACATCCTCGCTTACATACGCAAGTGAGTTGGAATTTAACAAAAAAGACAACTGTGTATAAAAAAGTATTTTATTCATGAATTACCGGTTAAAAAGATGATCAAAATGAAGTTGTTTGCCAACAGAACCCGCAAGCTCTTTCGGTTTCCTCTGCACATTTTATCAGGTATGGAGCGCTTCGAGGTGATGACGGCACTGCTCTCGCCGACGATGCGCAGCAATGAGGAGACACGGTGCGCGGCGCTGCAGCGCAAGTGGGAGCAGATGCGCGCCGAGGACATCGAGATCGACGTCGAGGACGAGGACGACGAGGAGCTCTTCCTCACGACGCTGCAGGAGAAGTTGCTCGAGCGCATCGACTTTCTCGACCAGAGCTTCCTCGTGCTGCGCGCTAAGCAGATCAACTACGCGGCGATCCGGCTGCACGAGGCACTCGAACCCAAGCGCGACGGCGACACGAATCTCATCCAGGCGTGGACGATTCAGCCGCAGAGCAGTATGAAGATCAAGATGAACACGCACATCCAAGTGCTCAAGCTCTCGACGATCTTCCGCGAGGTGCGCTGTCTGCGGCTACACCAGCAATCTGGGCTGCGTACAGCGATCGAGATGGAGATCTTCCCATCATTGCGCTCGATCGAGGTGCTGCAGACGCAGATCACGGCGCTGCGCAACGTGTACTTCTTCGCGCGGCAGCTGCGCTTCCTGCACATCGAGCAGACGGACATGGACGAGCTGCGGCAGATCCTGTCGCCGCAGAGCACGGATGACGCGAGCTCGTTCGTCGTGTGGAAGTGCCTTAAGACGCTGCAAATCAACTGCTGCGCACTTTTGGCGGTGGACAAGTCGGTGAACCAGCTGCAGGCGATCAGGCACATAGATCTGGGCTGGAATCGCATCCAGAGCTTTGAAGTGCCGCTGGAGACCTCGACACTGGAAGTACTCCACCTCTGCCACAATGAACTGCGCGACGTACCACCGATCCAGTCGCTCCAGCATTTGCGAGAGCTCGACCTGTCGGTGAACAAGATCAAGTCGCTGCGAGGACTCGAGGCGCTGGCAGCACTGGAAGTGTTTGACGTCTCGCACAACCAGATTCACCTCATGTCGGACGTGGAGCTGCTCGTGCGCTTGAAGAAGCTGAAACGACTGGTGCTGCAGCACAACCCGATTGCAAGGCGTCCTGACTATCGACGGGAGGTGCTGTTCTACTTGGGTGAAGGGATCGAGCTGGATGGACAGCCGTGGAGCGCACCAGAGCTTCTCAGCATGAAGAAGAGCCGACGCCTGCAGAGCACGTTTGAGAAGGAGAGTGCGGCAAGTTGGGGCGACGCGCCTGTTGTTTTCAGTGCACCTACGGCTGCCCATAGAAGCCCAGACGACGAAAAGTTTGTACTGACGTACCCCGTCTTGCCAGCTACCAAGGGCTTGACACCACACCTCGTAGAGATCTGCAAGCCCGCATCCATCCTCTCGCCTCGCTTCCGTCAGCAGCAGCAGTTCCCAGTCTCCTCTTCGTCCGGAATGGGCAGTCGCTCTAACAGCTCAGCTCGAATGACTGGAGCGATGGACGACAGCGAGCTGTCCGCCTATCAACTGGAGGACGACGATGAGGACGGCATTGCGGGTGGCGAAATTTTCCGCACTGTTGACGATTTCTTCCGCACCCAGGAAGACTTTCTCGTGATTCTGGACACCAACCTGGTGGACGCGCGCATCGAGCATGCTGGTACGACGCTCTCCTTGCTAGCGTCTAATTCACTGTTCTGGTATTGAAAGGTCTGAACTCATGTTAACTCTGCTGTGATAGACACGTCGGACGAAGACAGCGACGATAGCTCGAGCGAGACGGATCGGCGGAGTCGGAAGTACACGACGAGCGACTTTATGCGCGACTTCGAGGAAGAAGAAGAGCTCATTCGCGACGGCGCGACCGTGGATCTAATGTTGACTCGGTCCGTCGGTCAGAGCAAACGCGCAGCAAAGCAGGTGAAATTTGCAAATTCACACGAGATCCAATGCTGAAATCATAGTCCACATCTCGCTGACAATGGAGCTTGACATGGTGCAGACGGGCAATGGGGCGCTGAACGTGCGCGTGCTGCTGAATGCGGTTGACGCGAGCAAGTACGACCTCATCTTTGGCATCGACGGCGTCGCGGCCACGCTGGACATCAAAGTACGTTGTAACTTTGCTATTATCCTTTGTGACCGTCTCCTAAACTCAACACTGCTGGCAACTCTGGTTTATGAAATCTGAAAAATGTTGCAGACGCATGAAATTGTCGAGCTCATCCATCCGAGCGACCGCGAGACGCCGATCTGTATCCGTCGTGGTCTACCAGACCTCGTGGCGATCGGGTCACTGATACCGGCCAGTCGCGCGAAGATCGTGACGCTCAAGCTGCGAACGCTGACCAACAGCCTCGTAGACGTCACGTACCAGATCGACTCGACATCGTCGCTCGAGCGCGTACTTGCGAGCGTGGTCGGCTACCTGCACTACCAGCAGAAGAATCCTCCGACGATCTGCGTCTGCGCCAACTGTGGGGCCGTGTCGCACCTGAGCCGCGAGTACCTCGTGCACTTCGCGCCCGCGTCTTCGCTGTCGTCTGGGTCCATGGACCCGTTCATTCTCTTCTCGTGTCTGCTCTGCAGCAGCTACAATGTCCGCGAGGCCTCGTTCGAGAAAATGGTCGTCGTGTACGGCGCCGACGGAGTTACTCTATCGGCGAAACGCATGGCTGCGAGCCCTCTGGCGATCGAGAGACCAGACGATGGATTCTACATTGAGGAGAATGAGATCGACCCGGCAGAGGACATGGGCATGCACGAGTGCGTCATGATCTCGTGCAACGGCGTGCGCGAGACGATGGTGGCGTCGAACGTAATGAGGCTGCACGACGACATCCCCAATGATGCACGCGAAGAGGCCATCGTACAGGCCATCACCATGAAGTGAACATGATAAGCGTAGCAGGCGAGGTGGCGCGTGTGTATGTGTCTGATTATGTTAAGGTTTGGTTTGGCAAACTGTACAAAATGAATTGGTGCAGCATTCTTTGTCATGCATCCTCAGCAATCTCAAGACGATCCACAGGACAGCAGCGCTTGTAGCTCATCCATTGACTGATGCAGTCGCGGTGGAAGACGTGGCTGCACTGCAACGCTTTCACTGGGCGCCGTGTGTTATTCGGTCGATTCTTCTCCAGGCAAATGCAGCACAGCGTCCACTCACCACCGTCGTCTTCTTCGTCTTCGTCCTGTGCTCCGGCGGCTTCTTCCGAGCCACAGCTGTTCCTATCCGCTGTAGTTGCCAGCGCAACCATAGCAACACGCGTTGAACGCATCAATACCGCACGCCGCTCTAGATACGCCGCCATGTTAATGGCGCTCTGCGCCGTGAGCGCCACTTTGGCCGCGAGCAGCCGACGCCTCCGCATCATCGGCGCCGCGGACTCGTGGTGAGGATGACGGTCGTCTAGACCGCGCTGGAGCGCCTTGCTGACCGCGTCAGCGACACACGCTGGCCAGTGCTCATGCGCCATGCTGTACGGAGCATGTCGATGAGTATGCCGTCTTCGCGGCGGCGACTGCTGATCCCCATCGTCGCCGTCGTCACGCAGTGCTGGTGACGCCATGTCGGAGAACCAGGGAACAATGGCTGACTCTCGCTTCCTGATTCTCCGCCATAAAGCCTTTCCAACATCATCAGACTATTTGATAGGTTATCTACGAGAACCCTGGGTTGAAGTCGCCTGGAACGATGACAAGAAGAAGAAAAGAGAAAGAAAACAGGAGACGAGAAGGATGCTGTCGCATGCCATGGCCAAGGAGCGCAACGACGGGCTGAGCGACGACGACGCGCACGAGCCGCTGCTGCCGTTCGCGAGCAGTGCCGCGCAGCCGCTCGGCCGCAACGGTGCCACTCACAGCAAGCGCACGAGCAAGCCGTCCGCGCCAAAGTGGGTGCGCTGGCTCGGTGTCAGTGTGCTCGTGGTCGCGGGACTCGTCCTGCTGCACGCGCTCGCGAAGATCCCCGTGCGCAAGATCGCGACGAGCTCCATTCGCGATGCGAACATGGACATTTCGAAGATGCGGCTCACACATCCGCAGAAGACGAACGTCACGCTTAACATCACGCTCTCGCTCACGTCCCCGTCGGCGTTCTCGGTGCAGATCGAACCGGCGCAATTCACGCTGCTCTATACGAGCAAGAGTGGAGAGCACGCTGTTGGTTCGCTCGCAGCCCCTGCGATGGCCATTAACAACGGAAAGAACGTGATCGTGTTCCCGAACTCGACGCTGAAGATCGAGAACCGCACGGCGTGGGACGCCTTTGCCGGTGACATCATCCAGAAGCCCGACGTGCAGTACAAGCTCGACGGCGCGCTTGGCATCCGCATTCGTCTGTTGTGGGGAATCATTTCCTTCGACCTGGACGCAATTCCGTTCAGCAAGACGCTGAGCTTCAACGGCATGGACGGCATGAAGAAGATGCACATTGCTGACATTGACATGACCAAGTCGACGCCCACGCAGGTGATTGCGAAGATCCGCACGTGTCTCTACAACCCGTCGATCACGACGCTGCATCCAGTGGGGAAGCTCTGCTTGCGCGCGCATTACCCAACGGTCGGTAGTCAGAGTCTGGTGGCGAAGCTGGCGACTGTAGAGAACACGAGCATCGACGTTGGACGCACAGACCCGTCGCATCCTGAATGCGCCTCGATCAAGGAGTTGAAGGACGGCGCGTTTGGATACAACCTGCTGGAGCTCGAGGGCGAAATGATGGGAACGTACCAGGATGCGATCAGCGGACTCATCTCGAAATACCTAAGCAACACGCCGTCCCCAATGACGGTCGTCTCGTGTCAGCCGCAAGCAACCTCAGTCGACATTTACAACCGCGCGATGCAGAGTTTGGCAATTCCTGTGGTTCTGCCGCCACAGAAAGAACCGCTGATCGGGCGGATGTTTTTTAACAGTATCTCACTGGATGCGCCTGAAAAGGGCAAAGCGAACGTCCACTTGGGGCTGAACACTGCCGTCGCCGTCGAAGCAACCAGCCCGCTGGGCCCGAACTCGGCGCTGACACTGCGTGAGGTGCACATGACAGTGAAGCTCTACGCGCGAAAACGCCTCGACGAAGTTCTTCTCGGCGAGCTGTCGACGCTGAAAGTCGACATCCTGAACGGTCGGATCATCGAGAAGAGCAACATCTCAGTCAACTGCTCGACGGATCTCGTGTTTGACAAGAACGGCGCTGCGTTCGGTGACTTTGTGCGCGACTCGGTGGCGAAGGATGTCGTGGAGCTGCGACTTGAAGGCCACCTGAATGTGGTTGCTGACGGTGCACTGAGTAAGTGGTTTGTGGATGTTGACTTGGATTGGCTGCTTTGTTCGCTAACACGATTCTTGTATTTGTAACAGACAAGTTGAAACTCTCCGGACTACCAATTGATATCACGTCGTCGCTTCCAGGCATGAACAAATTCAACAACGTGTCCATTGTTGACTTCTTGTTGCCAGGAAAGGGCAAGCCTGATGAGCACGGGGAAGCCATCCAGACCGACATCTCGATCTGGAATCCGTCGTTCTTCGCAGTCTCCATCGGCGTTCTCCAGATGGATCTTGAAGTAAGCAGCACTGATGAAACGCTGGGCTCTTTGCGTGGCGCGATGAACCTCAAACCAGGAGACAACCGACTCCAGATGGTTGGCGAGCTGCTTCCAAAGCTGGATTCGAGCGGCCGTGTGAGCGCTGCGGTTGCAGATTTCTTTTCGAACTACCTTCGCGGCGAGTCCTCCAATGTCGCAGTGGTGATCACCGCATCCGAGTACTCGGACTGCGTTTGGTTGCAAAGAGCTCTTGTCGGAATGAAGATCAGCACAGTGTTCCCTGGAGTGGCGTCGGGCTTTCAGCTGATCTCCGGCATCAATATGACTCGACTGGACGTTATCCTGAAGGAAGACGATGACGCTGCCAACCTTCGGAACCTGAAATTGCCAAGCCGAACGAACACGCAGATGCTGATCCGAACGAGCTTGCATGCCGAAGTGAAGATGCCGCCATCGATTCAGATCCCGCTTGATATCTCGAATTTGTCGATGGCGCTGACCATGGAAGACGACAAGTACCAGCCGCTTGGTGGTCTTGCGTCGGCAAGAGAGACGTGCGAGTTCAACCAAGCTGACGGCGGTTCGTTCCGACTGAACATGAGTAGATTTTATCCGATCGAGTTCAGCAATAACGATCAGATCACGGGCATGGCTGGCTTCATCACTGATCTTCTCACAAAGAAGGCAGGGATTGTCATGCGACTGACATCTGACCCGAAGAAGAACCAAGGAGCTTTTCCGTTTGTGGAGACACGAATGGGGATGCTCGCTCTCGAGAACATCCCGATCGAAGGCGCATCGATTATCCCTGGGATGAACTCGTTCAAAGACCCTCCAGTGAAGATTCTGGGCGTCGACATTGAGCGCGGACTCGACTCCTCGATGGTTCTGAAGATGAAGTTCTCGATTCAGAACCCGTCGGTGGTCCAGACGAAGCTGGGAACACTTCGTTTCAACGTACTGTTTGAGAACGCGCGGATGGGTGTCGCTGAAATCGTTGACTTCACGCTCAAGTGTTGCGGTGAAGAGACGATTCTTAGTGGCAGATTTGACTTCCAGCCAGCAGCAGCTGATATCCCAGCCGCCGAGCGCTTCCTGTCCAACTTCGTATCTGGTTACTTCACCGATGGTGAAGCGCAAAAGGTTTGCGTGCATGCATTTCATGCTTGTCAGACAGTAGTGGCTAACTTTATGTAATCCTGTGCTATGCGACTACCAACTATAGATTGAGATCCAAGGATCCAGTGAGAGCACCACGCTGGATATCCTGCAGCCAGCGCTGAAAACGCTGACGATCCCATCGAACTTGCCGACATTGGCGAATTTGTTTCCCGACACGCCGACGCTCGTGACCTCGTCCGTGCTCTATACGCCTTCGATCTTTCATCTGATGCAGATCCCGACAGCGTTGAAGCTGCAGAACCCGTTCAGCGAGAACATCACCGTGACGGCGGTGGATCTGCAGCTGTACCCGTGTGAAGAACAGACCAAGGGTGAGTGGTGTCTGTCTATTCTGCTTTCGATGCCGCTATTGTGCTTGAGCTATTGCTGACACCTGACAACACTGTGATGCTGCATCTTAAAATGGTGATTTCAGTGGACAGAGCGCTGGTGTGCAAAAAGTACTACAGCGACCCGCTCGCTCACTTCGCGCCTGCACAGTTCTCTCCGATGTTTGTCCCCGCTAACTCGAACGGGTGCTTCACGTGCTGCCAAGGAGCTCATTGCGAGGAGAAGATGCCGATGTGTCCGCGTGCGTCGGTTGGCGAGTGCATGCACGCGGACGTGGACAGTTTCTTCAGCCCCGAGGCGATCGCCGCGCTGTTCCGCTCTGCGACTTCCGGGTTGCTCATGAAAGTGAACGGCACGATTGGGGCGTCCATTGGTAAGTATCCGACGAAGCTCTGGTACGAGCAGGAAGGGCTTCTCGTCGCCATCGCCAAGCACTAAGCGTTCGTCAATTTGTGTGAGCTTTGCGTGGATTTTTTTTGCATTTTTTGTTTTTGTAATGACCATTTCCTTTTTCCTTAAAAATAGTATTTTTGGTGAACAAATGTGGTCCACGCCATTTTGTTTTTGGCGGGAACGCTTTTCCGAGTCAAAAAGCAAGAGCTCGCTTGTTGTGCGACGCAGATTGCCAGAGACGTGCACAGAACCAACGCCGAGTGAAAATGCCGAAGGAAGCGCGCCGCAAGAGAAGGTCGCTCCCGTCTGCGATCGAGCGCAATCTCTCACTCGAGGAGCTGCTGGGCGAAGAGAAGAGCGCGAAGAAGAAAGAGCGCCAGGCGAAGGAGCAACAGGCGCTCCAGCTCATGGCATCGGTGCGTCACAATGTGTCATTCAGTGCTTCCATGACTCGATTTCACTCACATTTGTGCACCTTGCTGCTTTGCTCTACTGACAGTACTACAGCATGATTGACAGCGTTGAGCTCGCAGTCGAAGATGCATCGTCGAGCGCCACAGCGAGCAGCAGCAGTGGCTCGGAGTCATCATCATCTTCTACAAAGAAGAGTGCGACACAGCGTATCGCAAGGAAACGCAAGAAGAAGAACGTGAGCTCGAGCACTGTGTGCGACGCGAATGGATGTGGTGAGTAGCCTTATTGTTTTTGCCATTGCGATTGAACGCTTTTCCACTGACTTGTTTTCTTTGTTGGAAAACTAGTATCAGCCGAAGACGTCAACGAGCCTCTCCCGGATCAAGCCTCTGACGGTTGTCGAGCGCATCTCAGCTCCGATGAAAGCGTCTGCTCGCCGTGATATGGCAGACGATAGTGTATAAGGGTGGATGTGTGCGTAAAGTTGAAAGACAATCGAGTAGAAGAGAAAGTCACGTGCACAGGTAGAGTTCTGTAGTGCGTTGAAAAGGCTACGAAGCAAATGAATGCAGCGTGTGCACGTCACTGCATAATCTGTCGTGGCTTCTCCTCCACTGCACACGCTCACGAACCGCTGGGAGGATCGGCTACACAGTCAAGGGCGCGAGCAAGTGTAAGGCTTGCGACTGGGCATTGCACTGCATTGCGTGCACGAAAGGCCAGTCGCAGCATTGAACTGGCGCCTGCCGCTCACATCACACATCGCTATTGTAATAACAAGCCATGATTTCGTCCCTTTTTATCATTTTTTATGAGAACTTCCACCCAAATACTAGCTGTGAATTTTTACGAAAGCTGGTAATTTTCATCATATCCGAAAAAGTACAAAACGTTTTGATTAAGTACGAAATTCTTGTGGCGCAAACAGGGGCTACTATTGGACTCGCTGCCAACTTGTTCAAGTAAACGATTGACCTCGAAAATTGCGTATCGTAACTCAAGCATATTTTTTGTACTTATAAAGGTTAATTAAATTTGAAATCAATATTTTAGCACAAAAAGTTTACTTTATTTTACATAAACAGGATAGTTGAAGGAGGATCGGCATTTTTGAAGGGAAGCCGCTTCATCATTCCTCATTGCTCTCGCCATCCGCCCCAAACTGCAGAAAGCTCTCCATTTCCGCTCGAGCGTCCATGCGCGTGCACGTCCCCCACATCAGCGCGCTGACGCGGAGACATGGCGTCAGGTGCCTCGCCACCAGGTGCGTGCTGTGATTTCCGTGATGCTGCACGTTCTTCTTCCTGACTGCTGCTTTGCTGCTCACCTCCTCTCAGGAAGAGCGCGCGGATCCCAATGGACGAAGTGCGCGAGCTGGCTGCGCACCAACCGACGCCGCTGAGTCTGCAGCAGATGAAGTCGTTCGCGGCCGCGGGCGACAAGCTGCGCCTCGTGTCCGCGAGCTTCCTGCACAATGAGCTCCAGATCCGCTTCGCACGGTACAACTGCGATGTCATTCTGGCAAAAGCTGTCGTTGTTGACTCTTGATGGAGCTCCTGGTGTCTAATAGCGTCTTTCTTGTCTACCGTATGTATGTTTGCTATTGCAGTGCAATCATGGAGCTCTCGGATCTGCCCATCGGACTCAGCAAGACCGCGTCTGTGCAGAAGGCGATCGACGTGTACTGCAACGAGCTGAAGCTGCTCAAGAGCATGGATCCGCCGTCCACATCTGAAGAAGACGTGGCGTTCACGGATGCGATCAAGAAGGCGAAGGGACGCGGCGCGAACCTCGTGCCGCTCATCTGCAGTGGACTGCAGGAGATGAAGCTGACGGACCTGGGTAGCAACGCACTGCAGCTCGAGAGCGTCCAGGAGGACATCATGCACCGCCTGGACACTTTCTTCCTGTCACGCATCGGCATCCGCATGCTCATCGGACAGCATGTCGAGTCGCTCGAGCAGGTCGGCGGCCGCGTGGAGCTCGTGAACGTCGAGGCGACTGTGCGAAGCGCCTGCCAGCGTGCTGCTAGACTTTGCAAGAAGTACAAGGGGCAGGCACCGGAGACGGAGATCCGGCTGGCGGCCAACACGTCGGCGCCATTCATCTACGTCGAGTCGCACCTGCATCACATGGTGTTTGAGATCGTGAAGAACTCGATGCGCGCGACAGTCGAGTACCACGAAGGACTGCAACTGAAGAAACCCGGACGCTTGAACCGTCTAGAGAACGTGATGAATCCCACGAGCAAGCAACTGGGCTTCGTACTCCCAGCGGTAAGCCTAGCCACGCATATCTACTTGTTCGATACGATCCCAGACTCATGGGTTATCTCTCTGGTGTATAAGCTACAGATACAAGACGTGCAGGGCGTGACGATCTTCCCGGACGTGCGGAATTACCGGCGACCTGGCGAGCTGCCGCCGATCCAGATCGTGATCTCGCAGGGCCATGAAGACCTGACGATCAAGGTTTCGGACGAAGGTGGCGGTGTACCGCGCTCCAAGTGGTCCAAGCTCTGGCACTACGACTACACCACGAGTCCGCCGTACCCATCGCGTGACTCGTACGGCTTTCATAGCTTCCGCCAGCAGTTCAGCGGCGGCGGCTACGGACTTCCGATCGCGCGGCTCTTTGCGCGATATTTCGGCGGCGAAGTCACGTTCAGCTCACTCGAGGGCTCCGGCTCGACCGCTTTCATCCAGGCGCATCGACTGGGAACGAAGGCCGAGGTGGTGCCCGGCCACGCCACGTTCTCGCTCCAGCCGCTCTACTCATAAATAATATATGCACTCAAAAGAGCCATGAAGATACACACGGCGCTACTCTCACTGTAGGATAGCCAACGCTCTAAAGCTTTGAATCATCGCGGACGAAGTTACCCGCTACTTCGTTCTTCGTGATCGTGACGTAGAGTGGCTGGCAAATGCACATGAACAGTATTCGAGACGTGAGTGGCACCTCAAGAATCACACCAGAGTGCTGCTAACGTAGTCACAAGCACAAAAAAACAGTTTACATTGATGAAGCGGAGCTGCTACTATCAGCCACAAATAGAGACCACAAACAATACATGATGATAAACACACTCACGCACACGCTGGAGTTGGTAGAACACTGATACGCGCTCATTGGGTTGATCTGCTTGCCGCTCTCTGCAAGAGTTTGCGCATTGCCTGCAGCTGCTTGGTGAGCGTATTGGGCTTCACATGCAAGATCTTGGCGGCGTCGGCGAACGTGAAGCGCTCGTCGAACACGAGCACGGCGGCGAGCTCGCGAATCACAGGCGGCACAGAGACGTACGCGCGCTTCTGGCGCGGTTCGTCCTTGCTTTGGCTCGCAGTAGCAGCAACAGAAGCATAAGACACTTTGAATGGCGCTCGCTTGCTCGGCGGCCATCGAATCTTCGGCCGCTCGCCAGGATTGCGCGGCAGCATGAGCTTAGGACGCGGACGCGCAGGGTTCCACGCAAACCGGTGCGGCGCCCCTATGCGGTCGCTCCAGAGCTTTACCAGATTCTTGTTCAGCGTCTCCTTATTCACGTGCAAGAGGATCGCCGCGTCGCCGATCGTGAAGCCGTCTTCAAACACGAGGAGCGCAGCGAGCGCCCGAATCTCCGGCCAGATGCGGTTGTACGCGCGCTTCGGCTTCTCGACGGGTAGAGCCGGCGGTATATTTGCTGTGTGTAGCTCTCCATCCTGTTGAGCTGTAGAGTCTGGTAGCATTGCGGCAGGTAGTGCAGCTGCCATGCTTCCCGTCCTGAGCTTCTCTCGGGCGAATGCGGAGTCAGTTGGCTGCATGCTGCTGATTCTACATTTTCTCTCTTGAAGGTTGGCAGATCGTCAGAAATAAATCGAGAATGGATAGGCAGAGTACATCAATTTGGTTTCTATAGGATGTTCAGTAAAATCACCACAAATCACATCAGAAGTAATAAAAATACATACAAAATCAACAACAAAGTATGAATTATTTCTTGTAAGCTGGAAAGTTGGCTTTGCAACCGCAACACAAACGTAACTTTGTAATTGACGGGTTACACTAACGTAACCCAATGTCGCTGTCTTTGACTGGAACAACAAGGGGAACAAGCATTTCCACGCTGCTCACAATGGCGCCTGCGACTGCTGTTGCTGCGACGACGGACGTGGACGCGCGCATCCATGCGTCCGTGCTGCGGACGGCCGAGATGTTTGCGCTCACGAAACGCAACACGAGCACCGCGCTGGACTTTGCGCCGAGGTCCGTTCTGCTCTCCTCTTTTCACAGCCGTCTGTCTGCATGAGCTGCTCGCTGTGGAAGATCCGCGCACTGATGCTAACTATGTGTGTTTATGACTGCAGCAAGAAAATCCGCATCCATGCAAAGCTCAACGATGTGTACCTGAATCTGCCAGAGTCGCTGCTGGACGTCAAGCCGATGGCTGCTGCCACACCGGCGCTGACCCAGCCGTCCGCTGGAGTGCCGCAGCTGCTGGCCGCCGAGGAGACGCCAGCAACGAGCAAGGACGTGGTGCTCGGCGGCCACGAAGTCCCTACTGCCCCAGGTACGCTGCGTGTATGTGTGATGATTCTGCGCATGCATACAACAAATAGGGAGCTCACATGCTGTGTCTGTCTGTATCTTGTTCAGGAGTGTTGATTGAAGGAGCGGATGCGGACAAATCCTTCGTGGCGCAGGTCGCAAAGGAAGCCGAAGCTGAAATGGCACGCAAGAAGCAGAAAGTGTACGTTGCTGCTGCGCATGCGCCCTTGGCGAAAGTGGTTTGACGTTAGATACGTATGATGAACTGACTGTGGGTTCACTGTTTGTTTATGTGTTGTCGTCACGCGCTTGCAGGCTCGTTGCGAACGGCGGCAGTGGCGCGCTGTCGTCGGCCGTCATCGAGTACAAGAAGCAGACAGAGACCGCTGCGCAGTTCGGCACGAGCGCGCTCATCCGGCGGCGCGCGACCGAGGTGCCCAAGCCCAAGTGGCACGCACCGTGGAAGCTCAAGCGCGTCATCGCCGGCCACCTCGGCTGGGTACGCGCGGTGGCCGTCGACCCAACGAACGACTGGTTCGTCACGGGCTCAGCGGACCGCACCATCAAGGTCTGGGACCTCGCGTCCGGCCAGCTCAAGCTCACGCTCACGGGCCACATCAACGCGATCCGCGGACTTGAAGTCAGTTCGCGCCACCCGTACCTGTTCTCGGCCGCGGAGGACAAAAAAGTGCTTTGTACGTGGTGCTTTTGTTTATGAGATCTGTCTGTGTTGCCGTTGGTGATAGAAGGATGGATGATCATTGACTTGTATGTTGTATACTGCTGATTTTGTTGCTGGTTGGCTGTAGGCTGGGACCTGGAGTACAACAAGGTGATCCGAAGCTACCACGGCCACCTCTCGGGCGTCTTCTCGCTCAAGATCCACCCGACGCTTGACGTGCTCGTCACGGGCGGACGCGACGCGGTGGCGCGAGTGTGGGACATGCGCACGAAGAACCAGATCCACGTCCTCTCAGGCCACCAGGGCACGGTGTGGGCCATGGAGACGCAGGCCACGGACCCGCAGATTATCACGGGCTCCAGCGACAGCACCGTCAAGGTACGTCATGTATCTTTATTTCTCTGATCAACAATTTCATTTTGATTGCTCATTACCATGTTATCACTTGCTTGATGCAGCTATGGGACTTGGCTGCTGGCAAAGTCATGACGACACTCACGAACCACAAGAAGGCGGTCCGCGCGATCGCCAAGTCGCCCATTGTACGTCGTTCATTGCATGAGCGTACCACATGAGACCTGTCATGACTGTGCTCTAATGTACATTGTGTTGTTATGCAGGACCACACGTTCATGTCCGGCGCGGCTGACAATATCAAGAAGTGGGAGGCGAAAGAGGGTCGCTTTCTGCGCAACTTCTCGGGCCACAACGCGATTATCAACTCGCTTGCGGTCAACCAGGACGGTGTGATGGTCTCGGGCGCCGACAACGGCTCGATGCGCTTCTGGGACTACAAGACGGGTCACTGCTTCCAGAGCGAGACGACGAAGGCTCAGCCGGGCTCGCTCGACAGCGAGGCGGGCATCTACGCGTCCACTTTCGATAAGACGGGACTGTAAGTTTGTTATTTGACTCTGGCTTGTGGACTTTGGTTTGTGGACAGCAACTCACGTGTACACTTTTTCCTGTTGGACACAGGCGCCTGATCACGTGCGAGGCTGACAAGACCATCAAGGTGTGGCAGGAGGACGCGACGGCGTCGGAGGAGTCGCACCCGATCGACATGGCGCAGTGGACGAAGGACTTCACGGCCCCGAAGCGCTACTAGGGTAGTCTCGCCATTATTACTGCCGCCATTCAGTTTCTTCCATTCGTATGAGAGGAGCTCATGGAAAGGCACCAAGCTGGAGATTTTCTAACTTCACATTACAATTCGATCACTCCTAAAGCGTTGCAAGTTTAAAAAACCTTCAGTGAGCCAGCCCCTTCAGTCCCATCGACCGACCACTCGCTTCCCTTGCCCGCCATGCCGACATTGCTCATCCAGCGCTAAAGCTCGGGCTCAACGAGGAGGGAGCGAGGCGCAGGAGGTGGAGTAGTGGAGCAGTTTTTTCAGAGCTGTCCAATGTTCTACAAGAAATGGATCATTTTTACGATTTGTCTTGAAATTCCACTTAAAAATCGATTTAGAAAGGGATTCCTCCCCATTTTTCGCCCACACGTGGAAAACACACACAAATCCAAGATCCGCGTCTACGAGCCAGCAGCCCCTTCGCCCGTTCTCGCCCGCACGCCATGTCGACGTCAATGGTCCCCAAGAAGATGAAAGTGAGCGAGCTGCGCGCCGCGCTCGAGTCCCGCGGCCTAAGCTCCAACGGCCTCAAGTCCGAGCTTATCCAGCGCCTGGAGCTTGCACTCGACGAGGAGGAGTTCGGCAGCGAGGCGCAGGAGCTCGAGGAGCTCGCGCCACCCAAGGAGGACGCCAAGCCAGCCGAAGCGCCCAAGGCGACAGCAGCACCGACAGCGGCCACGAGCCCCAAGAAAAATGCTGTTGCCGCTGCGCCTGCGAAGAAGAAGGAGGCAGAAGTCTCTGCAGCCGCAGCGGCCCTGGTCGCGAAGAACGAGCCTGTTGTCGTCGCTGGATCCGAACCAGAGAACGAAGCGCCGGTCGCCGCGGCGCCTGCAGTGGAGAGCGGCTCCTCGGCCGTGCAGTCACTGACAGAGGAGGAGAAGCGGAAAGCGCGCGCGGCCAAGTTTGGCATCCCGCTCAAGCCAGAACAGAAGCTGGTGCGTGCGTATTTGCTTGCATTCCGAATTACTTCGTTAACCGCAGCAATACGCTAACTACCTGTCTGTGTGGAAAACGCCGTTTTGATGTGCAGGAGGAGCGTGCCAAGCGCTTCAAGATCAGCGGCGTCGGTACGTTTCTCATCGATGACGTCCTCACAGCATTAGAAACACGTAGGAATGGCGCTTACCGGTTCTGTGTGTATGCGATCTGCAGCGTTGACTGACGAAGAGCGCGAGAAGAAGCTCAAGCGCGCCGAGCGCTTCAGCCTCGAGACCCCGGAGACGGTGCGGAAACCTACGATCACGCGAACCATTAGCTGTTGTTGAATCTCCTCATTCAATCTCGTGTTTCATTTCGTTCGATGCAGCTCGACCTGAAGAAGGAGGCGCGCGCGGACCGCTTCGGTCTGAACGCTGAGAAGAAGCGCCTGCTGGAGCGCGCCAAGCGCTTCAACCTCGAGACTGCAGACGTGGTACGTGCCGCAAATTGTTGTCTTCTTCTGTTCGGTTTGGTCCGCCCTTGCCTTAGCGAGTCAGGTGGCGGAGATGGTAACGTGTCGATTGTCGATTTGTTTTGATTGTTTTGTGCAGTTTGAGGAGAAGCGAAAGAAGCGCCTGGAGCGATTCGGAGGCAGCACCGCCAAGTAAGGAACACGTCTAGACGTCTTTTATGGACAGCTTCACAATGCGACGAATGGACCCGGCGGTGGCACGTGTGCCTGGGACAGCCAATCAGTGTCTACTGCACATCCGGCCGGACCGAATGAAGACGGAGAGAAAGCGTGCGTGCATAGCGATTGTATTTATGCCAAGAACAAAGAGAGATCGTCCGTCCATTCGTCCAGTGCGGTGCGCGTTTGCTTCCCCACAACCGACCAGCGCTCTCTCCATACACTTGCACGCTTCTTAATGGATACCCCATGGTCCGTCCCAAATAGCACCGCCTTCGTTCGCATACCATCCAGTGCTCCGCGTTGGGAGCTTCAGTGCCACGCTGTCGCCTGAAATGTGTTGCGATCGCCGTTTCGCAATTTGCACTCGCTTTCTTGTTTTCTGACATCTTCTTTTTCAGCGTTTGTAAAGTGCTTAGCCTGTTTATCTACAATACGTGCAGCATAGAAGCTTTTACTCACCTTGTACTTACTATATTCATTATTTTTGTCATAGTAAGCGGTAGCAGAGGCCCTCTGGCGTAACGGAGCTGTGGGCATGCAGCAGAGAGCTCCACCACAATCGTGCGACCGAGAGGCAGTTTGACTGACGATTTTTGTTCTTCGATGGCGCGCGTGCATTGGCTGAAACCTGCTCCGGATCTTTTTTTGATTTTACGCCAATCAAATAGTGTATATCTTTTCTTTTTTTCTCTTTTCAACCACTAACAGCCTCGTAAAGGAAAAGCTCATTTTTTTCATTCAGCTCTGTTCCCCCCTTTCCAAAAAGCGAGCGTGCGTTTCACAGAATCTGCAATTCTCGCTTTCACTTCAAGCCGCGCAAGCCAAAACGCCTCGAGAGCTCCTTCGCCAAGAAGCAGCCGACTGGTGACGCCAACGTAGCACGAGCGGAGCGGAAAGGGGAGAAGGCGACGCACGCCACACTTCGTAAGACTTTTTCTTATTATTCACGGAACGGAACTAGCAGTAGCAGCAAGCATGTCGACGCCGCTGCCGATCCACAAGCAAGCGTCCAAGCTCGAGAGCGATGTGGAGGTCCTCCCCGTCGAAGTGGGCAGCACGATCTGGGTGCCCGGCCAGGAGCAGGTCTGGGACAAGGCCACGGTCATGGCCATCGGCGGCCTCAAGGTCACCGTGCGCACGCAGGCCGGCAAGGTGCAGCAGGTCGACCGTGGCCTCGCGCTGCCGCAGAACCCGCGTGTGACCGACGACATGACGGCGCTCTACTACATCCACGAGGCCGGCGTGCTGCACAACCTGGCCGAGCGGTCGAAGATGGACGGCGGCGACGGCAAGGGCCAGAAGCCCTACACGTTCATGGCGAACGTGCTCATCGCCGTCAACCCACTGCAGGACCTGCCGAACCCTCGCGTGAGCGAGATCGTGAACAACTCGACGAGCGCGCCGCACCCGTACGCAATCGCCGAAATGGCGTACCAGCAGATGGTGTACAACTCGGGCACCGACCAGCCAACGAACCAGTCCGTTGTCATTAGTGGAGAGGTAAGATCGCATTGAGGATCCCTTGTGTTGACGTTGCTGTTTGTGGTATTGGGACAGCGTTCTCACGCCCAATTGTGTTTTGATTTTTGCTCTGTATATCTATGACAGAGTGGTGCTGGTAAGACCGAGTCGTCGAAGATCGTGCTCAAGCACCTGACGACCCGCGGTCTCTACGGCAAGAAGGCGCGCGGCGAGGAGATTGAAGCGCTTTTCCGGGACCGCAAGCAGCACGGCACGTCACTGGACCACCGCTTGATTGAGCAGAACCCGATCCTGGAGGCGTTCGGTAACGCAAAGACGCTGCGCAACCACAACTCGAGTCGCTTCGGCAAGTTCATGAAGCTTCAGTTCACGTCGAACGGCGAGTTCAAGCTCGCCGGTGCGTTCGTCGAGACGTATCTGCTCGAGAAGTCGCGCCTCGTGTACCAGGTGGACGGCGAGCGCAACTTCCACATCTTCTACCAGCTCCTCGCGGGTGCCTCGGCTGCGGCGAAGAGCGAGTTCAAGCTCACGAAGCCGCAGGACTTTGGCTACTTGAACCAGAGCAACTGCTACGTTGCTGAGGACACGGACGACCGCGCGTGCTTTGAAGACGTCGTGCGCGGTCTGAGCTGCGTCGGCATGGACAACCAACTCCAGCACGTCATCTTCTCCGTGATCGCGGGTCTCCTGCACATCGGTAACATCGATTTCGACGAGGAAGACACCTCAGAGGGCGAAGCTGCAATCATCGACAAGCCGTCGGCGAAGAGCGCGCTGACGATGGCGGCCAAGCTACTCGGCGTGCGCGAAGAAGCGCTCGCGAAGGTGATCATCGAGCGCGACATTGTGACGCGCGAGGAGACCTTCACGGTGCGTCGCAACGCGCAGAACGCGATCTACGCGCGTGATGCCATCGCCAAGGCGCTCTACGGCAAGCTCTTCGACTGGGTGATCGTGCAGGTGAACGCGTCGCTCGGTCAGGACCCTGCGCCACTGCCGTACATCGGTGTGCTGGATATCTTCGGCTTCGAGTCATTCCAGCGCAATGACTACGAGCAGCTGCTCATCAACTACACGAACGAAGTGCTCCAGGCCACGTTCAACAACCAAGTGTTCATTGCCGAGATGGAGCTGTACAAGCGCGAAGGCATCACGGTCGGCAAGATCAAGTGGCCGGACAACCGCGAGTGTGTCGATTTGATCGCCTCGAAGCCGGACGGTATCTTGAGCATCTTGGACGCTGAGGCGATGAACCCGAAGCCAAGCGACGAAAAGTTCCTCGCGGCGCTGCACCGCAAGCACTCGAAGAACGCGTACTTCCCGCGCCCGCACCCGAAGGACATGCAGCACATGTTCATCGTGCGCCACTTTGCCGGCTCCGTGTCGTACACGATTGGTGCGTTCATGGACAAGAACAACGACACGATCCCGCAGGACATGGCCAACCTGTTCCTGGGATCGGCCAACCACTTGGCGGTCGCGTTCTTCAAGGGCGACGTCGAGGACAAGCCAGGCAAGAAGAAGGTGCTCAAGAGCGTGGCGGCCAAGTTCTCCAAGCAGATGCAGGAGCTCGTCGACACCCTGGACGCGACGCGTTGCAATTTCATCCGTTGCATCAAGCCGAATGCGTTGATGCGCGTGGGCATGTTTGATCCACGCTACGTCGTCGGACAGCTCCGTTGTCAGGGCATCATGCAGACGGCGCAAGTGCTGAAGGTCGGCCTGCCGACTCGTGTAAGCTACAGTGAGCTCGTCACAGCGTACAAGAAGTTCATGCCACCTGATGCCCAGCGTCTGTTTGCGAGCCAGAGCGACCCGACGCTGATCACTGCGATTCTGTGGGCGTTCCAAGTCCCGATGGACGCGTACAAGCTCGGTATCACCAAGCTGTTCTTTAAGGCCGGCAAAATCGCTCTTTTGGACTCGATTCTGAAGATCAACTGGGCGGTGGACGGTCCTCGCATTGTGGCTCGCATGAAGCTCTGGCTGGCTCGTCGCCGCTGGCGCGTGGGTCTCGCGAAGGTTATCACGCAGAACACCTTCAAGAAGCTGTTGCGCAAGATCCAGTTCCGCCACGACTCGGTGGTCCGCGTTCAGCAATGGTGGCGCGGACTTTCTATCCGCCGCGAGTTCAAGAAGCAGCGCACCGCCGCTCTTGTTGTGCAAGCGCTCTTCCGTGGCCACAAGGCTCGCGTTATGTTTAAGAACAAGAAGCAAGAGTTGATTGCCATCGCTGCTGCTCGTGCGGAAGAGGCTCGCCGCCAAGCCGAAGAGGCGAAGCGCCGAGAAGAAGCTGCTCGCTTCGCCGCGGAACAGGCTCGTCGCGAGAGTATGGCGCGTGCTGCTGCCGACTCGGACCGTCGTAGAATGGAAGAGGAAGCCAAGCGCGCAGAAGAAGAGGCGATCAAGCTTGCACAGGAAGCTGCTATCGCTGTGCGCGAAGCCGAAGCTGCCGCTGCTGAAGCATCTGCCGCGGTTGAGCACGAACGCCAGGCTGAGCTGCGCGCGATTGCCGAGGCTCGCGAGCTTGAGAAGCGCATTGTTCGCGAACGTGAGGAAGCCGAGAAGCGCAAGGAGCAGGCTCTATTGCACGCTGCGAGCGTCAGTGCCAGCCTCCTGGGCGGTCTTGCTCAGGTGAACACCATGATTGGAGCCGCTGGCCAGGTGCACGTAATCGACATCCCGGACAACGTCTCCCAGGAGAACCGCGAGCAACTCCAGCAGCTCAACGAGCTCCTCCTCAGCGGCGCGATTGCCCAGACGGAGTACGACGAGCTCGTGCCGTTCTTGTTGGAGCCACCATCCGACGAACCGTCCGGTGCGGCTTTGACTGCTGAGCAGGAGGAGTCGCTCAGCCGCCTGTACTCCACTGGAGTGTACGGCGTCCAGATCCGTTGTCCGGCGTGTGGTGCGACGAACAACACTGCGAATGGCAATCACTGTGACGACTGTGGTTCTCTCTTGACCACCAGCGATGATGCTGGTGTGGCCGACCAGTACGGCTATCGCTCTCGCTCCATGTCGCGTCAGCAGAGCCTGTTGACAGCGCCTCTTGGCTCGTTCGGAATGGAAGGCCACCGCATCATCATCCACGACGGTTTCTTGCAGGTCCAGATGCACCGCACGCAGATTCTGCAGGACGACAACTACGCCGAGTACACGGTGTACGTCTTGCGCTGCGAGTGGCAGCCCCGCGATGCCGACGAGCCAACGACGTGGCTGGTCTCGCACCGCTTCAGCGTGTTTGAGCGCCTCCACAAGGACCTGAAGCACAAGATCCCTGCGACGGTGGCGAATCTCCCGAATTTCCCTCGCAAGCATCGCCTTGGCGGCATGTTCGCCGGCAAGACCGGAAACTCGAGCAATATCGTCGAAGAGCGAAAGCGTGGCTTGGAGAACTACCTGAGCCAGGTGCTTGACATCTGCGCTCGTCTACCGGAGACGCTGAACGTTCCTGAACTCGACCGTTTCTTAAACCTGTCTCGCCAGGTTGAGCAGTACCGCCGCCAGCTCCTGGGAGCGACTGCTGCTGCGACTGGCGAGGGTGCCACTGGTGGCTACGGCGGCCAGCTGAACATCAACGCTGGCGGAGCGGAAGCGCTTGCTGCGCGCGAGCTGGCTCGCCTCCCGACGGAGCTCCCGACTCCATTTGACGAGGAGGAGCTGACCCACACGGAGCAGGCTGTCGCGATGCTGAACGGCGCGATCCGCAACTCGCGTGGCGACCTGCGTCGCGACCCGACGGTGCAGCACCACTTGAAGGTGTGCGTGCAGCTGCTGCCGCGTCTGCAGATCTCGGCCAACTTGGACAATCCGTTTGCTAACGTCGACCTGATCCCGCGCGCGATGCAGTGCCAGGAGGACTTGGAGGTGACCATGGGTCTCTACAACGACTCGCTCTTGGCCGTCACCGAGACGTACGCGCTGTCTGCTCAAGAAGGCACTGGTCCTGGCGTCGCTCCGCCTCCGTACGTCCCTGGTCAGCAGAACTCGTACCAGCGAAGCTACGGCGTGTAAGCGGAAGCATGAAACCAGCTGGGAGACCACGAACGAAGAATAAAAAATGAAGTCGCGCCCATGCCCAAGTCAAGAAACGAAAAACTCACCCAGCCGTTGGTAGCTGGCACAAGTTTGGTCCATGGGAAGCCGTGCGCTCTCTGCGTGTGTGTATTTGGTTGGCTTTTGGTTGCATCTGTCTTTCCTCTTTCTTTACAGTCATTGCATCGTCCTTTTCTGGAGGACACATCGTGAAATGACAAGAAATGCATAATAAATACAAAGCACAAACTCAGAACTTCTTGTTTTCGCACCTGTTGCGTGCGTACGCTCGATAACGCCTCTCTTCATCATTCCATCTCCACGATAACGAGGTCGTCCTCGTAGATCTTTTGCAACCATCTCACGCTCAAACTCTTCTTGAATTCGTCGATCGATGGCTGGCCAGCTTCGCCGTTATCTGCTTCGAACTTTGAGAACGTCAGCACTTTCTCTTGGTTCGCCAGCATCAAGAAGGAATTCTCGCTCCAAAATCCTTGCGAGATTGGTGTCTCCACTTCCACAAACAGCGCCACAAAAGAACTCGATCGAATTGTCACGTCAAACGATGT
Source organism: Globisporangium barbulae (assembly GCA_023337805.1). Taxonomy (NCBI): domain Eukaryota; phylum Oomycota; class Peronosporomycetes; order Pythiales; family Pythiaceae; genus Globisporangium; species Globisporangium barbulae. The sequence goes on along the minus strand of JAADXK010000037.1, from coordinate 13,643 downwards.
TGGCGACGCGCTCGACTCTTGCACGTCCACGATCTCGATTCCGCCCTTCGCAAGATCCAACGACTTGTACGGCGCGAAGAAGTGATAGACATCACTGCACAATGTCTGCGCTTTGAGGCTTGATGACGACTTCGCGTGGCACTGGATGTAGAGAAAGCACGATGTCACCGTACAGAATGTCTCTTTCTCGTCCAAGACCTCCTCGACATCAACGTGCCAGACCTTCTTACTTTCCTACAACGAGACAAATCGTCAGCAAACCGACACACAGAGTATGATGTTTCAAGCGGAAAGTCGACACATACCAGCGGGCTCAGCACGAGGTTGTCAGTTGTGGTCTTCAAAATACTGCCGTTCTTCGTGCTTCTCAGCTCGTAGACGACCTCAATCTCCAGCTCTTGATGAATGTCACTGACGCCGTAAACTTCAACAACGCCAGTCGCGTTCTGCTGATGAATCGAAAGCACAAATGGCGCAAACTCGCGTTTCACAAAATTGTGCAGACTCTTCCAACGTCCTGAGAACTCGACGCTCGACCAGCTCGTTCCTTGCCAGATGTCGTTCAGCTGCCAGTACAGAATCCCCATGGTCTTTCCCAAGTCCTCGATCTTCCCGCGACGCCACGTTCGGATTGCTGTCTGGTAGCACAGACCTTGCTGAATTTGTGTCAGGTACAAGTACGAGTCAATGCGCTTGGAGATGTTGAACCCGAAGTCTCCCGAGACGTCTCGCACTTGCCTTGAGTACGGAATTCCCAGCCATTCTTCATCGCTGAAGGGGAATGGGACGGTAAACCGGCGCTGGAGCTGATGCAGCATCTCAGCCGTGCCATTCGCGTGTCGCTCGCGGAACTTCAGGAACGTCCAGAAGGATTGGAAGGAACTCCAGTCGATCTCGCTGCCCACTTCGCGCAAAGAGGTCAGCGATGGTGCACTTTGGAACCCAAACTCGGAAATGAACCTGGCGTGGGGAAAGGTTTCGGACTGCTGGCAATCGCTTGCGTAGTCGTAGAAGTGTACATCACTGAAAAACAGAGTCCATATGTGGGAACCAAAGCCAGATAAAAGAACATCACAACGCTAAAAAATACCGCTCGTACCCGTATGCGATCCCATTCGATGGCCCCCAGCGCTTGACAAAAGGATCCACCGAGTACAATCCATTCGATGGCGAGGTGTCGACAAACGGACGCGACGGATCCAGCGTCGCAAAGATTGGCTGAATCACATCCACGAAGAGCTTGGAGTAGTCTGCAACAGCAATGTCACGGTTGAAAGGCGTATCTCGAGGCATGGAAAAGCCATTTGCGAACTGCTCCATCATGTTCTCGTTCTCGTTGTTTCCGCCCCAGATCGCAATGCTCGTGTACTTGCGCAGCCGCTTCACTTGCATTCGGACCTCGTCGTTGACCAAATTGAGAAACTCGGTGTCTCGTGGGTACCTACAACAAACCAAACGCGTTAGTAAGTTTGCTTTGCAATACCAGCAAAGAACACATAGCAAACTTACATTCCACACGCGAACATCAGCTCTTGCCAGACCAGGAGTCCCAAGCGGTCGCATTCGGAGTAGAAGAAATCCGATTCATACCGTCCTCCTCCCCACACTCTAATCTACAACAAGACAAACATCATCAGCGGACATACAAACATTTTCCCACGAAGTTTCCCACGAAGCGCAGTAATCGGTACGTACCATGTTCATGTTGGCTTCGAATGCACTCCTGATCAGGTTCTTGACCTTAGACTGCTGAACTCTGGTTGGAAAGGAGTCCGTTGGAATCCAGTTCGCGCCTTTGGCATAGATTGGCACTTGGTTGACCTTGAAGTAGAACGTTTTTCCGGTGGTGTTGCCAGCTGCAGTAGGTTCTTGGATGAGCGCAACATGTCGAATACCGATCTTGTGCAAAACAGACGCGTTGAAATGCTCGTTCCAGGCATTGATCTTCAGTTCATACAAGTACGGATCACCGTAGCCGCTCGGCCACCACAGCGTGGGGTTTTCCAGTGTGTACCTGCATAGCAAGAAGTACCAACAGCGTCAGTTAAGTTCATTCACATAGATATTTAGCAGCCAGTACGTACAGTAACTCGACGTCTTCGATGTCGCTGGTGGTACAGACACTTGTTGTCCTCGTCGATTGGAGGACTCCGTTGACAAGCAAGTCAAACGTAACGTTGTCATGCTGAAGCCCCTTTCCGTCAAAAGACACCAAAACGGTGAGATCAACGACAGAAAGATTAGCTTCATCTCCAGGAAACTGCTGTATCACGTCCAGGTTTGTTAGCTCAGGTGCTGAAGACCCGAACTCAAGATAAACGGATCCAGCGATGCCAGTGGTGGCATACGCAGGACCCCAGTCCCAGCCGAAGTCCGAACCCGCCTTCCGGATGAAAGAACGGTGAGATGGTTCAGCCCACACGTTGAAGTTTTGAGTCGCCGGAACGAAGTATGGAGTCTCTTGCGACTATTTGATGAAAAAGAAAAACAATGTGAGAACACCAGGCAAAATGCATCAGCTTGAGAGTAGAAGCGTCGGCAGCATACCTTTTTGTTTGCATAGTCGAGTGGTGGCGTGAACACCACTTTCACCGCATTGCTTCCTTGCACGAGCAACTTCTCTACGCTGAACGAGTACGACAAAAACGAGCTGGCAGTCGACGCCAGTAGCTGGTCGTTCACGTAAATCTGCGCGACGCCATCCAGATTTTCGAACATCAGCTTGCTTCTCGTGAGCACGTCGCTCTCCCCCACTTCTGTGTGTGTCTCGTACACCCACGTCTCCTTCGCAACCCACTGGTACTCGCGCTCGTTGAAGCGCAAGTACGGATCTTCGATCACGCCCGCGTCCAGCAAGTGCATGTGCGATGTGCCGGGCACCGTCGCGTTGTCAACGCGCACCGAGCCGTTCAGCGAGCGGAAGCTCCACGTCGTCAGCAGAAGCTTTTGTGCGCCGCACGCGCCAGCGGTGAAGAGCAGTCCGAACAGCGCGGTCGCCGCGCGCGTCGCTCTCTTCATCACGTGGTCCTCTCTCGCTTGCGTTTCCTTTGGCGAATTGGCGAGTGGACTGATGGTGGTCGAAAATTTTGAAAGCCAAAACTTCAACTCAGTGCTTTGGCACATCTTGAAACCTACCACAGCTTCAGCTAGCACATATTTTTACCTACCAAATAGCATACTCTGTTGTAGAGTGATTGTCTGCTGCTTATATAAACCGGATACCGGATAACACAAAGCCAAATTCTGACCCGTCCCTTCAATTTGGCTCTTGAACAGCCAGTTTGGCTCTGATCGAGATGTCGCCCACCCGCTTTACTTTTGAGAGCTCTGTTTTCTGACATCACACATGCAGCCTTGTTGTCTGAGGAAGAAGGCGGCGCGTGGGTAACTAAATAAAGAAACCGATCGCTCGCTGTGCACGCAGGAAGAGCGGAAGACGTCACCAGCCCCTGTACAGCTTACGACCACAACGTCGACTGCTGCTGCTGCTAATTAAGCCCAAGACTACGTGACAGCAGAGACAGCGATGGCGACGCGCGAGCTGACCAAGTCGTTTCAGCAGCTGCGCGCGGACGCGAAGGCCAAGAGTCTGCGCCGCAAGAACATCGTGAACCACTCGGAGGAAGGCAATGCGCTCATGAAGAACGGCGACGCCGCGGTTCACGCGCTGAACATTGCCCCTGGCTGGGTCGACGTCGTCGGTGAGACGAACCAGTACGTCGCGCGCATTAAGGAAATGAGTACGTTGCCGCTGGCTGCTGTTTTGATTTTGGTGATGAGAAAGGGGGAAAATGCTATCTGTTCGTATTTAACAAGGCGTATGCGTGTGTGAATGTAGTGGACAAGCTCAACAAGCTGCACACGAAGAGGCTGATGGTGCGATTTGACGGCTCGGAATCGAAGCATGAGCAGGAAATCGAGGAGGTCACAGCGGAAATCACGAACGAGTTCCGCAAGGCTGAGCGGGGGCTACAGAAGATGGCGAGTCGGGAAGACCAGTCTGCTGCGGACGCAAAGACAAGGCAGAACGTACAGAGGTGCGTGTAGATATACTATGTGTGCCTGGGTTACAGCAGGAGCGTGGGGGCTTGGTAAAGCTGACACTGGAGTGTTCATGTGTAAAGAGCGCTGGCGACGCAGCTTCAGACATTATCAGGTGAATTCCGGAAGACGCAGAAGGATTACCTCGGCAAGGTCAAGAACCAGAAGTCAGGCCCAGTGGAGTTTGACTTCCTGTCTGAAAGCAACACAAAGGCGACGCGTCGAAGCCTGGACATGGTACGCCCGTCGTGCATGTTCGTCTTCGTTTCTAAAGCCTAAAGTCTGCAACTCACATACGCTATGATTTTTCTACTGCAGGGATTCAACAAAGCTCAGATCACGGAGGTCGAGATCGCGGAAGACCTTATCAACGAGCGCGACCAGGAGATCCAGAAAATCGCGGAATCGATCACGGAGCTTGCAACAATATTTAAGGAACTGGCTGTCCTCGTCATCGACCAGGGCACGATTCTAGACCGCATTGACTACAACATGGAGCAGGTCGTGGAGCAGACTGAGAAAGGCATCGTGGAGCTCGAGCAGGCCGAGAAGACGCAGAAGAACAATCGGCCGATGAAGTGCATCGGGCTGCTGCTCGTGTTGATCTTCATCATGACGCTGCTGCTGATTTTGAAGCACTCGTAGAATGCAAGCACGTGTGGTGCGTCGATAGGACGGCAGGAAGTGGAGAGATGAAGACGACCACGTGCTGCCTGTGTGCGAATTTGATAAATGGATGAGACCACAGCTTTTACGATGACGTTGCTGAGCTTTTCGTGAGTGAAGCCATGAGCTGCAGCAGTTGTCCCGAATATCCCGTGTTTCGATTTCTCTGGAAGCGCAATCACGAGCTTTTGCTTCACAATTCAAAAATGACCGAGGTGGAGACGCAAGTGAAGCGGCAGCAGGAGCTCATCCGCGCGCTGCGGACGTTCGTCGACGCGCTGCGAGCGGTCAAGAAGGAGGAGCAGGCAGAAGAGGCCATTGCTGCTGCTGTTCAGGTGCTCTGCAGCAGCGTTCCAGACACGAGAGATGCTGTGCAAGAACAGCTGTCGGTGCGTGAATGTGTCTGGGAAGCGGGACTCGTGCCCTTGCTCCAGCAATTGGGCGCCTGCATGCTGCGAATCGACGAATTGGAGGTACATGCTGCTGTGCTAACGGTGTACGTAACATCTTATGAGCGCATACTGAGTGGCTGACTGCCTATGATGTTGTGCCGATTGATAGAAAGAGAGCGAGGCGAAGAACCCAATGCCGAAGTCAACGGCACGCCCTGAAGCTCCGCCCGGACTGCTCAGTCTGCGAGACTACTCAGTGCTTCAAGCCGCACTGGAAGTTCTGTTCTCGTGGGCTGCGTACCCGCGAGTGGAGGCGGGGATCCTCTTGTTGATCGACAAGCGGCGACCGACGCGCACTCTGGACAGTACGTAGCGCATACTGCATAGCCTCTCACTCTCGCTTGACCCTCTGTTCTGATGTCGTCACGGCTGCTGCTTGTGTGAATCTGTGTTATGCAGTCACGAGGTTTGTCCTGCAGTGGGGAAGTCAACATGTCCGCATCACGAACGACGAAGGGCACAAGCTGCTGTCGATCGCCCAGACGATGCTGCAACTGCTCTTCCTGCCGCAGTTCCAGCCGATCTTGCTGCCGAAGTACGTCGTTGAGCTCGTCGCGCTGCTCGTGTATGGCGAGACGTGTCCGCTGTTTGCAACCGCCACTCAGTCCGAGTTCCAGCGCCTTCGACAGATGGTGGTGCGTGCACTGCCGCTTCGTTTGAGCATGACGAGTTTGCGTGCAGCGCTTGGGCAAACGACAGCATCATCTGGCGCAGTGACGTTGAAACCCTTTAAGCAGCTCTGTGGACAGCTCTTGTCGCAGCTGTTGATGGAGGAAGGCGGCGTTCTAACGACGATCGAGATGCTGCTCGGCTCTGTGGAAGAGGGCAACACCCAGGCTCGAGTCCAGGTTGCGACTCTGGTGAGTATTTTCCATTGTTTAGTAGTATCATGCTCGCAACTCCACGCGTCGCTGACACAGCTAATCATGCAATGTGTAGATCTGTCAATGCCCCAGTGGCGTCGAACCAGCAACATACGCGCGAGCGCTCAGCCTTCAAGTCAAGGAGCTCCTGTCGCCAACGCACCGAGGCAGCAAGCTACGGTGTGAGACTGCAGTGCTGATCGCCGACAGGATCGCGTGTCAGTACCCAGAAGTGTTTGAAAGCGAGTTTGTCGGGCAGCTTTTCCAGCCACTGCTGCTGTTTGAAGACACGAGACGCGATGCGTCACTCGTTGCGAATGAAGACGAGGTGCTGGAGAGCGTGACGCTGGCGACGCTGCTGCTGTGCGGGCCTCCGCCGTCGCAGCACCTACTCGAGATGCTGGCGCCCGTAATCTTGCCGATGCTGCACATGTACAGCTTCGCCGTGTCCAGCAAGAGTGTGCTCGCGCAGATCCTCCAAGTCACGATCGTCGGTACGTTTCTCGCTCACTCTTTCAGTAGGAATCATTGGCTTGCATTGTATCACCTGTGTCTAATACGCACTATCTATCTCTTCAGCATGGATCAAAATGTGTCAGGGGGCTGCCGTGATCCTACAGCTCGCTGTGCTGCCCGTGACGCCACCGCTACCACCATTGGTACTCGCGCAGGGTTACGAGAGAGATCTCAGAGCAAAGTGGAAGCCGCTGCGCGAGTTCTGCGCTGGTGGAAGTGGCGGCGTCGCACTGCGAATGACAGAGTCGGATAATGGAGATGGAGAAGAAGACGAGATGATGCCACTCAAGCTCCTGGTCATGGCGATGGCTGAGCTGCTATGTTCGAAGGAGCTGGAGTCCTCTGAGGTCGTCGGCGATCTATTCGTGTCGCTACTGCTCACGTACATGCAAGTGCGGCGCCAAGTACCGGGAATAATGAACCCAAATGGCAACAGACCTATCGAGAACAGCGCGGCGTTGAGTCTGTACGACGAAGCAAAGTTCCCCACAGATGGACGAGGCATTGAGATGATTCTGTCGCTGCTGCTTGCGATCATCGAGTCCCTGGGACCCTCTGTGCTGCGAAGCGCCAGCGCGATCTTGAGCTGCATCGCGACGGTGCTGGAGACGTACAACGAGACCAAAGCGAGCATTGTTGACTCTGTCGATGAGACCCAGGATCAAACGCAACGACAGACGACAGGCGGGCTCATCCAAGAGATCAGCAGTAGAACCACCAGTGCCATCAACAACAACGACAGTGCAGCTGACGCTGACGACGAGGTTGAGGGTGACGAGATCCTCACGATCTGCCTCGGCGTGGTAATGACGATCCTTGAGGCAGGCGCGTCGACGCGGAGTGACGCAGAGGAAGCCCAGCTGCGATCCTTGTTACCGATGCTGGAGGTCTTGTCCCAGCACTCGCGACCCGAAATCGCTGAGCTCGCTAGTGACGCGCGCGTGAAGATCCTGGTTCGTGGCAGTGGCGGCCAGCGCATGGACGCCGGCCACCAAGACAGTAAATCGTTCAACGAAGTGCTACAAGAGGCGCAGGACGACCTCAATAGCGCCTTAGTGCCATTGCGAGCGCGCGGCGTGGTCACACTGACGAAACTGGTGCGCAAGAGCCAGCAGCAACGCAGTGATCCCGTGTGGACGCCTCGCATCCAGGAGCTCGTGCGAATCTTCATGAATCACCTGGAAGACAGCGAGAGCTACGTCTTCCTCGCAGCCGTCCAAGGGCTCTCGACGCTTGCGGACGCGCATCCGGACGTTGCGATCCCACTGCTCGTGAGTGCACTGCGCGACCGCAAGCAGTCGCTTGAGAGACGCATCAAGCTGAGCGAAGCGCTGCTCTTTAGTGCTAAGCGCTGTGGGGAAATGCTCCCAAAGTACGCCAAGGTGTTCGTGTACGCGTACCTGGACTGCATTCGCCCGCCGTCGCGTCCAAACGCCAGAGTGCAGGCGTCAAGTAAGCGCTTCCAGCTCATTCAGGAAATTAGTTCAGAAGATGATGAAGCATCAGCAGCGCAAGCAGCAAACGAAGAAGCAGAAGACTTGGTGGAGGCCACTCTACGGGCGAGCTGCCTATCCAACTTGGCCGAGGTCTGTGTGCTGCTCCAGTGGAGTCTGCAGCACTTTCTCGTGGACGTCATGACGTGCGTCTTTGGTATTCTCCAGATGGAATTGGCCAACACCAAGGACACAAACAGCAACCGACAGCAGAGCGTGGTCGCAGTGCGACGTGGGGCCGCGTTCTTGCTCAAGTACCTGCTGCAGCTCATGGGCTGGAAGGTGCTGGAGCTCATGCCAGAGCAGCTCAAGCCCATGTACCACACGCTCAAGGTGGTCGAGCGCACCGACAGGGACTCGGTCGTGGTCTTCCACACGCGCAAGGCGCTCGAGGCCCTCGACGACATCATGCGCGCCGAGCTCTTCCCTGCGCGTGAGCAGCAGGACGGAGCCTTTGGGATCTCGTCACTTCGCATTGTTCGGTAAGCCTAGGTTGTCCGCGGGTCTAACACGTGAGAAGAGAGAAGTCAATGCAAAGCAACATAACGAGCAGCAATACAGCGTTTGTTGGAAATCCTAACTGCTTTTTCTTCATCTACGACATAATTACTCCTACTGCCATTATTCTCCAACAAGCGCAGTGTCTTCTTAAATCATCATGGCTTCGTCGGAGATGAGCTCCTCGCCGCTCTCGCGACCGGCCAGCGCGTCGTCGCTCTTCGCGTCCCACACGAGGTCCGCGAGCGCCGAGCTGAGCACCTTGTACACTTCTTGGAACTTGAAACAGTTGCCGCTCGTCCGTCGGAATTCCACAATGCAGCGGTCGGGCACCTATGGCGAGGAAATGGTCGAAAAGAACAACATGGTTAGAATGGGTGAGAAAACGAATGGAGCAAAATGCAATGCAATGACCAAATCGATCATGCAATGGTAACAATGCAAAGCAAAGCACATAGCCTAACAAGCTATACCACACAAAGCTATTCACTCAATCAATCAGTCACACGAGCTTACATTCGGCAGCGAGTAGATCCGCGTAGCGATCCCCACATCTTCGCTCTTGAGCGTCGCCTTGGTCTTGAAGCGGCTCTTGCGCACCTCGATGATCGCCGAGATGTCGTGCAGTGCCTTCTCGACGCGCGCCTGCACCTCCACGGGCGCTTGCTTAGTCTGGAAACTCGTGTACACGGCGACGCTCTCCTTCGGGTACAGCGGCGCGTACACGTCCGAGCCGGGTTCGGACACGATGGACGACGCGGTCGAGGTCGCCACCGATCGCGCCACATCGGCCTCGAACGGGTCGAACTCCTCACCGAGGTGCTTGGCCGCGTTCAGGCGCTTCTGCTCGCGCTCCTTGCGCTTCTCCTCCTCGACCTGTACCTTGCGTGCCAGCAGGTCGGCGCGCAGGTTCTCCGCGGAGATCGTGTTCTCCAAGAACCACGGGTGTGTCTGTGTTCATGGTTGATACTGTCAATACAATCGCAGCACCAACATACAAACAAAAGATGCGCCATACCTTGATTTCAGCGAGTGTGATGCGCTCTTGAGGGTTCACGGCGAAGATGCGCGACATGAGGTCCATGGCGCCAGTGGAGAAGACGGCGGAGCGCGCGTGCGCTGCCCAGAACGCTTCGTACTGACAAGCAGCACAGGCGCGGAACCACCAGTCCTGGCGCGTCGCGATCTGAAACGGCGGGAAGCCTGCGAGCATGATGAACAACACGACACCGGCTGACCAGACGTCCGCCGGTTCGCCCTCGTACGGCAGACACGAGAGCACCTCCGGACTCATATACGATCGCGTGCCACACTGCGTGTACAGCTCTGCGATCGCGCCATCTACTCCTTCGCGTAGTCCCGAGAGACCAAAGTCAGCAATTTTCAACCCAAAGTTCTCGTCCAGCAGCAGGTTCTCTGGCTTGATATCGCGGTGGTAGACGCCGTTTGTGTGGCACTCTTCCAGTCCGAGCACGAGCTGCTGGAAATACGTGCGCGCGATCGACTCGGAGAAGCAGCCGGTGTACATCATAAAGTCGAAAAGCTCACCGCCCGTGGCGAGCTCGAGCACGATCAAAATCACCTTCTTACTGTCGCCACTCTTCTTCGTGTACTCGAGGTCGTCGAAGACGCCGACGAGCTTGAGTACGTTCGGGTGCGTAACGCGCGACATGGCCTCGACCTCGCGGTAGACGTTGATCATGCTCTTGCGGTTGAGCTTGGCGCAGTCGATGATCTTGAGCGCCACGCGGTCGTTCGTGGTGGTGTCGATGCCGAGCTTCACCTTGCCCTGCAGCCCCGAGCCGAGCGTGTGCTCCACCTGGTAGTGCTTGAGCATGCGCACTCGAGAAGGCTGCTGCGGTTGCGCGTGTTGCTGTTGCATGGAGTGCGAGGCGGCGTGCATGAGCGTCGTCATGACTGCTTGTTGCGTGGTGGCGAATACGCTCTCTGCCTGCGCGGGACGGGGAAAATTTTTCAATAACGCGCTTGGTGCAAGTTTTGCCCAAAATTGCTGCTGCTTTTCATTGTAAATGTTTTCAGCCAATCAAATAATTTAAAACTGTATTTTAGCGAATAAATGCATAATGACCAGCATTCTCGGCAAAATGGAATGATGGTAACTGCGGAAGTGTGTTCCTCGAAAAATCCAGCGAGCGCGTTTATAATATTAAAAAAACAAAGATTGTAAAGATCAATTTTGACATCCACAAAAATTCACATCTTTGAAGCGAGTACAAAAAAAACAATCAGTTGGTGTGGTGCACATTACATTAGGAATGAAGAGTGATTGTTGATCTGTTTTACTCATGTCGCACACACATGTTGAAGGCAACTGGCGGATCTTCAATGGTGAAAATGGCGACAAGAGCGCCATGAACCATTCCACGATGGGCGTCCCCGACAGCAGCTCGTGTCCAGCGACTGACGCGTCATCGCCAGCAGCTAACACGAGTATTGTTACGTTGCACAAGAACGAGACGTCGTCATCCACACCCACGCCACTGCACATTGCGTTATGGGTACGTTTGTAGCTCCTCGTCATGATCAGCTGTTCGGCTACGAGCATGCGATCACAGCTCATGCGCGTGTGTGTGCGGCTATGGCGGTGGATGTTGTTTGTAGAATGGTAACCTGAAGCAGATCCGCGAGTACCTTGCTGACGATCGAGAGGCATTGGAGACGCGCGACAAGCGAGGCAACCGCGCGCTCCACCTTGCGCTCAAGTTTGCGCACCGCAACTCAGTCGCGATCGTGAGATGCCTCATGGTACGCTCGCCGCTTTTAGCGTTTGATGTCTGCTTTAATTGAACCCCCTATTGGATTATCTTACCCGTGGAACAATTCTACCAGGATGCTGGCGCCCGCGTGCGTTCACGTGACACCTCGGGCTGGAAAACGGTGCACCATGCGATCGCTGCCGAGAACGAAGAGATCTTGCGCATCCTCGTCCAGCGAGGTACAACATCTATTTCTCCTTTGGCAACGTATATGGATTCTTACATATGCGTTCCTGCTTGATATCCATAGAGAAAGACCAATCGCCGGGGCTACTGGCGAAGAAGATCAAGACGATTTGTCCCCAGCTCGCTCAGGTTCCGAACTTTTACTGTGAGATCCACGTGGACGTGTCGACGTGGATCCCGGGTGTCTCACGTTGGCTGCCATCAGACACGGTGAAGATCTGGAAGCGCGACAACGATATCCGCTTCGACATATCGCTCGTGGGCTTTGAAAGCGGCTCGTGGAAGCGTGGCAAGCTCAGTTTCTTGCTTTTGGGCGACGATGCGCGGTTTCTGTGTCTCGACCACGAAGCTCACACGTGCATGGACCTGCTCGCGGATGGGAAGCCACTGGGCGATGCTGAACTAGACGCGATGGTGCATTTTCTAATGACGACGTCAATCATCACGTCCGACTTTAACGTGGCGGACGTGGCTTTCCACAAGAAGCACCGGTGGCTCTCGAGCACAGACCTGGTGCAGGACATCGGGTTGTGGAAGAACACGCACGTGTACGAGATGACCGGCGTGGAGGCGTCTCTGCGCATCCGCGGACCACAGAACAAGCACCACAAGGCTCCGGCTGCAATTGAGGCTTCCAGTGTGAGTTCATGGCCACGTGCTACTAGAAAATGGTGTAGCCATACGAGACTGATCTAGGATTTTTTGTTCTTTTGCTTCATGGCAGGAAAATGGCTCAGCGACAACCTCGACCGACGCGTTCGCTGTTCTCACGGACGCATTTGCTGACGACCAGTACACCCGAGTGGTCGTGGACGCGAGCGCCGAGCACGTCGTGTCCTCGGAGCTCCGAGAGGGCGAAGTGGTGACGTGGAAGTTCAGTACCGACCGGTACGACATCGCCTTCGGTGTTAAGTTTTTGAAAGAAGACGCGAATGGAGACGACTGGCAAGACGTGACGACGCTGCAGCGGTGCGCGTCCCACGAGAAGGAGCAGAACGGCTGCTTCCAGGCGCCAAGCGCAGGCACTGTGCTGTTCACGTGGGACAATACCTTCTCTCGTGTTCGGTATGTGTGCTTGATATTATGAATATTGTCTATTCGAGCTGGACGACTCAACCGATACTGTGATTCTGTTGTGATCTAGTTCAAAGCCATTGCACTTCCTGATCCAAACGCAAGCTATGAGCAGCAACGACAACAGCAACAGCGAGCATGCGTGCGAAGAGTGGGACCTGGACTCCCAAGACTATCACCGCGCACGTGAAGAAGCCATGACGTTCGAAAACTGGTTTGGCGTGCATATCGCCGATCTGCCAGAGCATTTGCAGGCGCTCAAGCCCAAGCGCCAGATCATGGTCCATGCTCAGCCGCGGTGTCGCCAGATGACCAAGAGCTTCCCTGCGACAGTGTACATGAGCGACGAGTTCCCCATGAGCGTACGCTATAAGTGGAGATCTTTGAGTTGTGATATAGTATGTAGGATCACTCACTGTTGTGTACGACGTGTGCACAGGTTCACGAGTTCCTGCCCGTAGTCGAAGTGCTCTCGAAGACTACCAGCGCGTTTGAGAACGTCAAGGAATTCTTTGAAGCGGTGAGCGCACTGAGCTGAGCTATTGCCTTTTTCCATTACAAGCCATGAGCGAACGTCCCTCACTACTGTCTTGTGTGTGTGTGGCTCTTAGCAATCGATCGACGGCTTCCCTGTGCAGTTTTGCTTTCCGTTAATCCCGTCGATCTCGGCCACGTTTCGCTTTGACAAGATGGAGCTGTGCACGCCCGAGGCGATGCTCTTTGAGATCCCCGAGACGTACTCGTACCACCAGGAAGACGCGCTCTCGCCGCGCAAGCACCAGGAGGTGCTCCAGCGCGTCGCCGCCGTTTAGTTTCCTTCAATTGACAGTGTCGAACAACTTCATGGAAGCTTGATCTAGGCACTGGTGTTATGTCGGACTGTCTTCTCTCTTCATTACTAAATAATAGTATATGCTTCTGTTGTATTGGTTCATGTGTGCTGTTTACTGTGGCAGCACGATCTTGTTCTGCGATACTGGCACAAAGAGCTTCTTCTTGGCGGACGAGACGGTCTTGGAGACCAGTTGCGAGAACGACGAGCGCCTGCGAAGCGCGCCTGCCGTTTCAGGTGCCGTC